>VMDO01009408.1:0-77497 GCA_007922755.1 Pedetes capensis | reverse complement strand
TCACTGCAGTACTATACATATAATGTAGAGATAACATATATATTATCCATTAGAAAATATTGCTTATTGGAGCATCCTATTATTTTTTAATCCCACAAAACACCTGTTAGTTATCCGTGATCACTAAGCCTAACTTGAGTCACTATTTACAGAAGTATGTGAAATTTGTTGACACAGTCACAATAGAAGGACCATCTCTAGTTTTCTTTCTTGAATCCAAAGTTTCCAATAAAACTTCAATTTTCTTGGTAATGTAGATACAAATGCATTGTTTACATAGAAAGCTGTAAATAAAGAAGCTTGGAAATGGCATTGGCTAGGGACGTAAGATCGCATGTCAAATATTACCCTTGCCATAAACTGTGCAAATTGGATAATTCAGTTCTCTGTGCTGTAGTGACCTCATCGATTAAATGAGTCCACTGTTCTAGATGTACCTTTCAAATTCCATGCCCTAAATTTTTATTCTTAAAACTAGTGACTCTGATTTCTAGCATTTATACGTTTTAAAATTATCCCATTTGTGTTTATTATATTCCTTTTATTTCTTACAAACAAAAGCACTTTGTATGCAGGTATTCTTATTCAGCATCATTCATGATCTACGATTTTAGCAAATGAAGACTTTTTGGATGATGATTAAGATGATGATGCTACTATGATCCAAAGATGCCATTTCCTCCCCAGAGTAATCCAGGTTCATAATAAAACTAATGCTTTTATTTCTGCTGAATTTTGGTAGATGCTTAAACTGATTACAAATAATACCTTGTGTATTTTTTAAGTTACAAGAGTTAGTTAGTTTCAGATTCTGGCATGTGGAAGAACACAAGCATCATTAAGCTGCTATACATTGTCATAAAAATCATAAAAATATACCATATTTCATAGATGTCTACTTCAGTACTTTAAGACTTAGGATCTATTTTTAATAGGCAAGATAAATTGTAAATTTCTTAAGTTAGATGTTAGAATTATTATCTACCTGACATAGGTAAGGTCTGGATATATCACTATGCCGATCACTTTCATATTAGAAGGAGCTCAATGACAGATCCATTTCAGACGTTGTTGCTTAGAGAGAACTTCTCTTCCTGTAGAGTTAGGAAAATTTACTTATGTTCCTATATTACTTTATTAGGTGATTGTAACAAACAATCATAACTTGATTGCTTAAAACAATAGAAATGTACTTGCTCAAAGTCATGGAAGATACCTATCATAAATTAGGATGTCATTGGAGTGGCGCTCCCTTCAAAGCCTCTGTGAGGAAAATCCCTCCTTGTCTCTGCCAGCTTTAAGTGCCATCAAGAGTTCCTTCCATAGCTTTCTCCCCACAAAATAGGGGCTTCAGTTTTGGGTGCCTATTCAATATGTTAAAATTTAGAGGGCTCAGGTTCAGCTTTGGTTTGGGATGACAGGGCTTCAAATAGAACTCAAACCTAAAAGCTGAATGGGTTCCAATTCAAATATTTTAAAAAAATTCTGAAACCCAAACTTGAACCTGAACCCAGTGAAAAATTGGGCTTTGGGTTAGCTTTTAACTAAAAGCTAGTTTCATTTATCTGTATTTATTTATATATAAAAATTGAAAAAATATAATAAAATATTGGTCTACCTACACATAGTATTAAAATTTTAAACCTAAGCCCCAAACTGAGAAATGTGTATCTTAATCTGTACCTAACATCAACAGAAGGTTTATCCTTTACAATTTTCATTTTTTATTTATATAATAAAGCTAAATTTATAAGGATAACTGATTTCCAGAAAGGTAGGTTCAGAATGCATTTGTGAATTTACCACCCCCTGGTGGTAGTCTAGCCTGCAGCCATACCACTGTGATAACCTATCCCATCAGATCTTGGAAGCTAAGCAGGTTAGGGCCAGGTTAGCACTTGCATGGGAGACCACCTGGGATCACCAGGTGCTGTAGGCTTAGGAAAAGCTGCTGGCAACCCATCCCCAAATAACAATCAGCCATTGAAAACCCTATGAATAGCAGAGAAGCACTAATAATACTATTTCATCTGTTGTAGGTAGGGTTGCCATGAGTTGGACACCAACTGGATGGCACCTAACAACAACAAGTAGTAGCCTATAAAAAATTGACTGCTGAGGCACAGAGACTCATTAATATAAACAGAAAAACATGGTTAAGTGTTTACCTTTTAGTGCCTGAATACCTTTGTTAAAGAAAACTACTCAGCAGTGCTATAATTGTAGTATTAGAAATTCAAGTTATATTTAACAATGTGGTTTCGTAGCATTCAATATTACAAACATCTAGGCAGTGTTTCATTATGGTGTACACATTTGCCACCCTCTAAAACTAGGTCTTTGTGAGCATAATTAACACTTCATCTTTCAAGATTATACAAATTTATATTAATGACTATATCCATAGACATTTCTCTGCTCTTAAATTAATTGAAAACTAGAGCTAAAGGGCAAAGTAGACATGGCTACAAACAGTAAGAGTAAATATTACGAGTTGACCTACAAATATCTGAGCTATAATAAAGAGAGGAGAGGACAGTCTCATTTTTAGTGTCTGAAATTGAGTTTCCTTCTTAAAGACCAAGGTTCTTCAAAACGTTTTGATTTTCAAAAATATTTAAGTTTTATTATGTTAGGGAAAAAAAGATCCTTTTGTTTTAATATGTTCATTGAATTTTATTCCTTCATTTTACTTGTATTTTTCCATTTGTGAGTGGGATTTACTTCAGTTACTATTGTTAGACTGAATGAGAGAAAATCTCCAAGGTCTATTTCAATACATCTTTGAATTCCTTGTCATTAGCAGCACAATGCATATGGTTAATCCGGCCATAGTCTATGGTTTAAATTCTCAATTGTCCTGCTATCCTCATTCACACGAATTATTGCCTTAAGTATGAAATAAAACCAATGATTCCATAAATATAGGCTGTGGGTAATACTGATACCACTTGTAAGTTTCTCAAAACGTGTACCACGAACCAGCAGCATCAGCATTATCTGGGGACTTCTTAGAGATGCAAATTCATGAGCACCATCCAGATTTATTGAGACACTGTAGGTTGAGTCCAGCGACCGGTTTTAACAAGCCCTTCTGGGCAACTCTAACGCATGTATCAATTTGAGAAATGCTAGCCTATTGCCTTAATGATGCTTACAGCGACACCACTGTGGCATCAATTCCCATCTGCTCAGAAGTTAAGCAGGGTCGGACCTGGTTAGTACTTGGATGGGAGACCTTCTGGGAACACCAGGTGCTATAGGCCTGGGTGAAGGACTTGGCAACCCAGTCCCAAAAAACAATCAGCCATTGGAAACCCTATGAATAGCAGAGAAGCACTGACAATAGTGTTTTGTCTGCTGTACATAGAGTCGCTATGAGTCAGACACGGACTCAGCCACACCTAACAACAACAACAATATTGCCTTAATGAAGATACTCAGGTGCTGGATTCTATCCCTACAAACAATGTCTTCATTCAAGCTTGGAAGTATGCACATTCCATGTGAAGAGAAGAGTTGAATCTTTTAATCAATGTTTTGAATAAGTCACAAGGCTCATGCATGTGGACTACATAATTTACACATATTAGTCCCTATTGTTTGTTTTTAAGTGCCATGGAGCTGGATCTGACTCATAGTGACTCCATGAACAATGGAACAAAACACTGACACTGTCATGCATAAAATCTTTTTTTATGTTTAAGACCATTGTTGCAGTCACTGTGTCAATTTATGTAATTGAGGATCTTCCTTTTCTTGTTGGCCTGCTGCTCTCCCTAACATGATGTCCTTCTCCAGTGATTGGTCCCACCTGATGACATGTCCAAAATACATCTGGCACAGTCTAGACATCCTTGCTTCTAAGGAGCACTCTGGTTGCTCTTCTTCTAGGACAGATCTGTTATTTTGACAGTGCATGGTAGATTCTATATTTCTCTCCAGCACCAAAATTCAAAAGCGTCAGTTCTTCTCCTTTCCCTCTTATTCAATGTCCAGCTTCCACACATTTGCAAAGATTTTTGTTTTTTGATGTATAGGCACAATCTGTACTGAAGGCTATGTTCTTTGTTTCATCCTCTTCACTTTGAGCAAGCAAAATTGTGTCATCTGCATGATGCACATTGTTAATGAATATTCCTACAATAGTGATCCCCTTTCTTGGGAATAGGCACAAATATAAATCTCTTCCAGTCAGTTGGCCAGGTAGCTCTTTTCCAAATCTCTTAGCATGGACCAGGGACTACCTCTGCTGCATCAGTTTGTCAAAACATCCCAATTGGTATTCTATCAATTCTTGGAGCCTTGTTTTGCCAATATCTTCAAGGCAGTTGGTTCCTTCACTGCATTGACTCCTGATCATATGCAATTTGTTGAAATGTTTGATCATACACCAGTTCTTTTTGGTATAATAATTCTGCATATTCCTTTTATCTTTTTTTGATGTTTCATGTGCCATCTAATATTTTCCCTGTAGAATCTTTCACTATTGTCACTAGAGGCTTGAATTTTTTCTTTCATTCTTTATGATTAAGAAAAACAGAGGGTGTGTTTCCCATTTGGTTTTCTTTCTCCAGCTCTTTGGACGTGTGATTATAACATTTGATTTTGTCTTCTCAAGCTGCCTTGTGAAATCATCTGTTTAGCTTTTTAATTTTGTCATGTCTTCCTTTTATGTCTCTTAATCTTACTTTCAATTTACAGAGAAGTCCTACCTCTCTTTTACTTTTTGGTGTAACTGACAATGTAATTTTTTTCTCTGTATTCCAAGTACTTAAACCCTACTACTAGTTGCCACATGGAAATAGGGGAGAATCCATTTTGGTAAGAGAAATTGGAGAATAGGCAGTTGGTCAGATTCTTTTAAGCACATTTGTTATCAGTGATACCTCACAATCAGGGCTCCAAAATCACAAAATAATGAATTCAGGTTCAGGTGTGGGTTCAATATGTTAAAGTTTAGAGGGTTCTCAATCAGGTTGAGTTTGGGTTTATATCCTATGTGTAGATACCTTCTTCAAACTGCACCCAAATCTGACACCTGAATCTGTTCCAGTCCAAGTATTTTAAAAATATTTTCTGCACCTGAACCTGAAACCAAACCCAGTGAAAAGTTAGGTTCAGGTTCAACTTTTAAAGCTTGCTGCTGCTGTTGTTGTTCTTTCATTTTATTGTACATAAATATTGAAAAAATGAAAAACATTTTAATATTTTAAACATGAACCCCAAATGAATACCAACCTTCTACATTTTAGCATAATGAACCTGCACCCAAATCTGAGCCCAATTTTTCATGGGATTCAAGTCCTGCTCACAACAGTTCTTCCCATTAAATCATTATTTTCATAGCTTTGCTGGGATTTAGCTCAGTTAGTAGAGCATTGTGCCACGGTCTCTGAGGTCCTGAGTTCAATTCCCAGCACCGCAAAAATGGGAGAAGGACCTGGAAATCCACTCCCAAGGCAATCCAGAAACAGTCAGCCATTGAAAACCCTTTGAGGGTTGCTACGAGTCTGATACCGACTCCACGGCACCTAAAAACAACAACAACAATTACAGTAAAACTTACAAAGTATTGTTATCTATTTTAAAAGTACAACTTTATGCATTTTAGCAATTTTTTTCAGAACTAGGGGTTGAACACAGGGCCTTATACTTGCATACTCTGCAAGTGCTATACCAATGAGCTGCACCACCAGCCCCCCCCCCTTTTTTTTTTTGCTTTTGGAGACAGGATCTTGCTAAATTACCCAGACTACCTCTGGTCTCAAACTTGTGATCCTTCTGCCTCTGCCAATTCCCACCCTGAGTTGCTGGGATTACAGGCATGCACCACCATGCCAGCCTCATTTTAGTAAATTAATAATGTGTCACAGCTATAACTAAAATGCAATTTTTATGCATTTCCATTGTACCAGTGCTATCTCTCAGGATCAATTCCAATCAGCCTCATGGGTCTTTTGTATATAGCTTCATTTACTTAACATAATGTTTTTAACATTATGTTTACAACTGGCTTTTGTTCCATTTTCTTCTCCCTCCTTCTCTCTCTCTCTCTCTCTCTCTCTCTCTCTCTCTCTCTCTGTCTCTGTCTCTGTCTCTGTCTCTCTCCTGAATAATATTTTCTTCATCCAGGCATCAAGTTTATGGACATTTGGGATGTTTCCAGTTGAGTGATTATGAATAACATACCTATCAGCACTCACATGCAATTCTCCATGAGGATTTATGTCTTTATTTAGGGTAAGGGGTAGAGGAACTATTGAGACTTATGGTAAGTTGATGTTTAAATTTTAATTACCAAACCACTTTCCAAAATTGTTATACCATTTTACTTTCTCAATTTCTCTACATTCTCTTCAGCACATTTTACAGTCTATTAAATGAGTATAGCCCCATTATGGATATAAATTGTTATATGATTATGGCTTTAGTTTGCATGTTTCTAATAACTAAAGATATTGAACATCACTTAATATGCTGATAGACCACTGTGTATTTCTAAGCATTTAGCCCATTTTAAAATGCGCCAGTCATCTTATGTAGTTCTATGAGTTCTTTATATATTCTGGGTGCTTGTCCATTATCAAATATAATTCTAACAAATATTTTCTCCCAGCCATTGGCTTGTGATTTTTAAATTTTTCTTCATTGCTCTAGTGTTGTCTCTTGAACCTTTCTAGTTTTGGTAAAGTATTACTTATCATGGCTATTCTCTTATAGAATTTGATTTGAGAGTATCCAAGAACTGTTGACTTAACTCAAAATCTTGAAGAATTTGCCATATGTTTTTCCTAGCTATTTTATAGTTTGGGCTTGTTATGTTTTGAATATATTGTGTCCTTCATAGAATCATGTGTTTGAATACTTAGTCCTCAGCTGGTGGCACTACTTTGGGAAGTTATGGAAACTTTAGGAGGTGGGACATAGAGAGAGTAGACCCCTGGGGGTAGAGTCTTGGTGTTTCTTTGCCCCTCACTACTTCTGCTCCCTCCCTCCCTCTTTCTTAGACTCTATGTCTCTCTATTTCCAGTCTGCTATGATGTAAATAGCTGTCCTCTAACACACACTCCTGCTGACATAACATTATGCCCTAGTGTATAGAGCCAACCGACTATGGATTAAACCATCTGAAACCATGAGCCAAAACAAACTTTTGCTTCTCGAAGTAGTTTCTGTCAGATATTTGTCACAGCAATGGAAAAAGTAATTACTATGATGCTCAGATTTTTGATTTATGATTAATTTTTACTTAGTTTTGTGTATAGTGCAAGGCGAAAGTCAAATATTTTCTATATGTTGTTGTTGTTGTTGTTAGGTGCCGTTGAGTCGGTGTCCGACTCATAGCGACCCTCTGTACAACAGGGAAAACACTATTGTCTGCTTCTCTGCTGTTCATAGGGTTTTCAATGGCAGATTGATTTTTGGGAGGGGGTTGCCAGGTCCTTCTCCCAAGCCTACAGCTTCTGGTGTTCCCAGGCGGTCTCCCATCCAGGTGGTAACCAGGCCCGATCCTGCTTAGCTTCCGAGATCTGACGGGATCAGATGCCACATGGCTATGGCTGCAGGCATTTTCTATATATCTTGTTGTTTTTTTTCCTATTACTGTTCTGTTGTCTCTCTTTGGTTTAAACATACATTCTCTAAAGTACCATTTTAATTCCTTTGTTATTTTGTTTGTTTTGATTTGATATTTTAAAATATTTTTAAGTTATAAGCCATGTGTGGTTCAGACACCTGTACTACAAGTGAATTGAGAGGTGGAGGCAGGAAGATCACAAGTTCAAGTCGAGAGGCAGGCTGTGTAACTTAGTAAGACCTTGTCTCAAAATAGAATGTAAAAAAGGGACTGGGGATGGGGCTTAGTGGTAAAGCACTTGGAAAGCATATGTGATACCCTAGATTCAACCCCTAGTAGCACCAAAAATATACTTACCTGTTGTAAAATTATATTATTTTAAACTTTATATTTTTAGTTGACCAAAATTATATATAATTTTTATGTGCCTATGTTTTGAAACAAGTATGCATTGTGGAATGGCTAAATTAAGCTAATTACCATATATCTTATCTCCTATACTAGTACATACCATATTTTGAGCACACTTAAAATCTACTCTTAGGTTCCTTTTATTTTTTTCCAGTTCCAGTGGATATTGAACTTATGCCTACATGCATGCTAGGCAAGTGCTCTACCACCTGCTCTTTTTAAAAATTATTATATTTAAATTTTGAGATAGAGTACCACTAAGTTGCATCAGCTTCCTCTGGCCTCAAACTTGCAAAACTTGTGGTCCTTCTGCCTCAGGCTACTTAGTAGCTGTGATGTGAGCCACAGCACCTGGCAATACTTGTCATTAGATTTAGTCACCATGATGTATCATAGATAACTTAAATATTTATTCCTCTACCTACCTGAAATTTTTTATCTTTTGCCCAACATATCCCTAGTACCCACTCTTCTACTCTCAACTTCTATGAAAAGAGAGTCAAGTATTCCATTTTATTATTGAATAATATTAGCTTTATTATTATAATAGAATACAGTATGACATAAAATTGAGAGCTTTTGCTAAACTCTGTAAAGCAATACATGCATCTGCCATAAACAACCTTGACTCATGTTAGGTTTTATTGCCACTTCACTGCACTAAGGTGCAATAAACATTCAGTGTCATATTTTTTAAAAATTACTGGGAGTAAACAGAAACTGTCCTCTATAAGAGTGTATCTTTATTTTCAAGGAAGACTTAACTAGTATAACATGGTTTAGCAAAGCACTGTAGAAAAGCTACATAGAATAATTTGTCTTTGATAACTGTGCAATCAATTTATACAATAGAATACTACCCACATGTACTAACTAAGAAATGATAGGAATGCAGTCATTGCATAGCAGAAAGCAGACTAATAAGAAGTATTCACAACTAATGAGCAAAATACAGACTAAAAGTTAGCCACGAGGAGTCTGGAAGACTCTCAATAAACACATTAGGTTAACGTCGAAAAATAACAAGATAAACAGCAACACAGAATTCAGAGCCATAATTTATTTTATTTTCTATACATAATATCTACACATGATACCAGAGAATGAAATGTCCTTGGTTCAGCCTTTATTGGCCTAGTTCATGAAATTTAGTCAGGACCAATCAAACAATGAAGCACATTTAAGATGAAAACCAGAGTTTGTTTAGGAAAGCACGAAGAGTGTGTTTTCCCACATCATTGGATAGCAGCTTCTTGAGAAAAACATTGCTCAAAACTCAGGTATGGTTTCCAACTGTCTTATTTGGCAATTATGCTAAAATGTTTATGTCATAGTACTGTAAATGTGTTTAGACCATGACCTCTGGATTCTGAACACTAAATTTAAATATCTGTGAAATTCTATCAGATAAAGGAGACTTCAAAAATACCTTCTGCATAAATATTTATCTCCAAAACATCTTGGCAGTAATGAAAGACTAGATTTTTATAGGGAGTATTAATGGACCTCTTTTATTTAAAGCCCTTACATAGTATACCTACAAATATATTGCTACAGTATAAATGAAATGTAATAATATTACTCAATAAAAGCTATTTCCTGTACATTCTTTCATATATTTTATATTAAATGCTACATATGGTACAGCACTTATTGAAATAGTTGGTATCAGCAAATAGAGCAATAATATACAGTTTATTTTCTAGCTCCAACTAGTGCTTCCCATTTTCTTTCCATATTACAATATCCTAAAATAAGAAAATATGGTATTGCAGGACTTGAGCAGATAGCTGCTGGTCTACTATTGAACACTGGACAGCAGTTTGAAATTTTAAGCTTTCTCTGAACAAGTGGACTTCATACTCAATATGTTTTGAGTTCCATCTGCTTCCTACAGGCTGTTCTATTCTTAAATGCAGACTCTAAATGTATTTCCATAGCATTTAACAGCATTCTAACAGCTAAGAGTGGTGATTTCTATATGATATTTTAGGAACATAACTTTAAAAAAAGTAAAAAATGTACAATCTCATGCTGAATATTTACATATATAATTTATATATTTAATTTTTGTTTGCTAGTCATAAATTTCAATCTAAAGCTTTTAATGTAGTTATATAAAAGAATACATTCAACAATTCTAGAGCTTGCAAAATATTTTTGCCCCTCTAAAAACATCTTCATAAGAATAGAATGATTATTGGACTATTGTGCTATCTGGAAATCGAATGGAAAAGTGGGTATTTTAAAGATTATTTAATTGATTTCTTTTTAGCTTCTACTGAGTGAACATCTCTGTTTAGATGTTTCTTACAGCCACGCGTGGTAAAAGCTCAGATGATAGCGAAGTAGCCTATTTAAAGTGTTTTCTCTCCATTGGATTAAATGTGCTCTACGGTGAGCAACTGCACCTTTGCCTATGAAATTTCCATGAATTTTAAAATAGCACTTAACAACAAAATAACACATTAGGGATTTTTTAAAGAGAAAGAATGGGGAATTTTTAGTTTTAGAAACAAAATATTAAAGCTATACATCAGTTTTAAAAACAAAACCAAAACATAAGCACACCATAGTTTGTGCAATAAAGATATAAATGTTTAAAATTTTCTCCATTAGACATTTATAATTTGTCCTTTTAAACACCTTCACACAAAAATATTTTTGACATATACAGCATCTTCATTTTAGAATATCTGGAAATATATAGCTACAAGTGACTTAGGGGATCTAGTTAAGCTCTATTTTTCTTCTACGTTTCTCATGTCTTTGGACTTTTCTCCCCCTTCTTTCCTCTCATGTCTGTCTCCTTCGGACATGATTTTGCTGTCTTGTTTCCTCTCTCAGAATCCTGTCTCCGAGCTGCATATTCTGCTCTGCTCTGGACCGCCAGACAGGGGTCTTGTTCTTATGTGAATTATGAAAATAAGGAAACCTTCAAATTCTTTAAGACAGAGGCAATAAAGCAGATAGGAATTACCACATTGAGAACAGAAAGCAATTCCCAATGCAGAGGACTGGACAACAGAATGTGACTAATAGAACCTATTGATGTGGTGTGGGGGCTTTTAGTTGAGGCTCTCTGTTTAAATATGTAGCCCAGTAGACTAAGTTAAAGATTCCAAATAGCAGTGGGAAGGCTATTCTTGACAGTCGGTCAATTTTGCTGACACTATTAAAGGTTTTCTTGGGTTCTGGTGGTTTTGTTTCAGGCTTGACTTCTTTTGGTTCTATGGTTGCACTTTTAGCGATGGTGGCTAAGCCAGGGTCACCCCTGGCCAAATTAGGAGTGTAGCTGGTTGCCGTTGGAGCATAAGTGTTGTTTTTCTTAATGAGAGGATCCTTCATTTTCTTTGGCTGTGGAAGGAAAAGTAAAGCAATTTGTTTAGCAAACTGTGTAAAGAAAATCATAAATTGCTGAGCAGAGTGGCCCTAGCTTTGGAACCCAAATCCGTGCTTAAAAAAGAAATCCAGGAAATGTGATTTATTACAGTCTTCTTGAGATAAATTCAAAATGCAGACAATATTTTATATCCTTTTTCATCAAGAGATGGAGTCTATTTCCTCTCTTGTTGCATGGGCTTGTGACTTTGGACAAGTGATGCTGTATAAGCTTAGGACTCTACACTCAAAGGTTTTCAGCCTCAGCCTTCTCCTTCTAGAAACGGGTCACTGTCAAGTGAAGAAGCCCAGGGACTGTGCACAGTGAGAGGCCCAGTTGACAGCCAGCATCAGACCTTAGACATGCGAGAGAGGACAGCATGGGTCCTCCACCATTTGTGGAACATCCAGTTAACTTGCATTCATGTGAGCAAACATACATTACACTAAAGAAAAGCCACCAGGTTGCTCCTAGCCCCAAGTTCAGAATCATGAGTAAGTAACTGACTGTTGTTTGAGCCCACTAAATTTGGGGTAATTGGTTTTGCAACAAGTAGCTAAGCCAATTATTATTTGCTGCTTCTCCTCATGTTTCAAGTGTGAATAATAAAGCAATGTTATTCAGGGTCTCCTGAATTCAGCCTTTGTTTAATTTTAGTTTCTGAACAATGTGATCTGTGGTTGAATGACAAGTGCAGCATTTTTGAGGGTTGATTTTTCTTTTTACATTTCTAAAAGTAGACATTTCTAAAAAATAATCACGTTTAGAAGTATGTGTTCTGATGCAGTTGCTCTTAGCCATGTGCAAATATTGAACACTGAAATGTGGCTATTCTAATTTGGTATGTACTGTCAATATAAAATATACAAAGGATTTTGAAGATTTATTATGAAAAACTACAATGTAACATACTCCCCTAGTAAGGTTACATATAATAAAGCCAATGTTTTTATATATTGGGATAAAGTATATTATTGAATTTAATTGCACTTGTTCCTGCTTTTTAAATGAGACTACCAAAAATATTTAAATTACACATGTGGCTCACGTTTGTGGCTTACACTATATTTCTGTTGGACAGTATGATTCTTCAACAGTAGTTCCCATTCATTTCTGCATATTGAATCATGCAAACATCTGTTTTAGACAGAGAAAAATGTGCCTGCCCTTGTCTTCATTGAAAATTGAAGGGAGTTCATTTTGTAAACTCAATCCAATTAAAACACTGTAGTAATAAATTTATGACGAAAATGATCAGGCTGAGAAAATGAAAGACTAAGACTTCCCTGTTACAAAAGATGAAAACAGACTTGTGAATGATGGAATCTGGGTAAGTTTGCTTCGGATGTCGGATGCTGTAAAACTGCTCGCCAATGAATGGAGAACACAGGAGAGCATAGATGAGCAGAAATGTTTATCTTTATATCTGTCTTATATCTATACAAACAGAAATGTTTATATCTGTCTTATATCTATTTCCTTCACTCTGCCTGCACATCTACTTACCAGAACAACCTCTCCTTTGAACAATGACAAAATTAGCATTGCATTTAGACATTTATGACAAAATGAAAGAAAAGAATTCCCTTTACTCCCCTCTTGCATACTTTATCTAATCCACATGGGCCCAAATATTCTATCTCAAAGGATTAAAGAGTAAAAATTGTGACATATTACAGGACTATTAGAGTAGTTACCTTTTCTGGAACAACACTTTTGCCATCCCATGCATAACCTCTCTTGGTGAAATAGTTTACGGTGGCAAATTCAATCAGAGCTGAGAAAACAAAGGCATAGCACACTGCAATAAACCAATCCATAGCTGTTGCATAAGCCACCTTAGGGAGGGAATTTCTGGCGCTGATACTCAAAGTTGTCATGGTCAATACAGTTGTTACTCCTGTAAGGAAAGAAATGAAGTGAATATGTGGGTTCATACTATCAAATCTCATCACTACAAGTCAGACTATTTGAGCAAAGGGAAATTAAGTGTATCCTGTGCAGAATGTTCCTTTAAACTCATACCATGTTTGTTTGGGATGGATGAGTCATAATTTAATCCTAGTGAATTTCGTGGCTCATGGTATGGTATTGAGGGGGACATCTCAATGTCTTGGAGGAATAAACTACCCCCCCATTGAGAAACTGTTAATATGATCACAAATTCCTTTAAATGGCCACCTTGTACACGCTATCCGGGATAGGATAAAAAATAACTGTCTTCATTGTACCCAGCTCTTGAAATGGAAATCACAGATTTTCACTGGCTCTGATCTACAAAAAATATCTAAAGCTTAAGGTCTTTTTAATATTCTATATCCCAAATGTGGAAACCCGAAGGCCAATGATTTATTGATAATTGATAGATCAGTAAACAATGGTAGGGTGCTAACTTGTCATATGATTAACACTTTTTCTCTTGTCCTCATTCTAAAATAGCTACTCCTTTGAAGAAAATCCTGGAAGTGACATATGTGTAAGTATATATATAAGAAGTTATATAAAATGCATTATATATAAAATGTTATGTACATTTATAATACTGTATGTGTATATATGTATGTGTATATATAGATACACACATAGATACACACACACACAGACACACACATTTTATGTTCCTTTCTTAAAGTCAGACACCTACGAGGGAGCAAAACCATACCTCAAACCAGGTTTATCTGATTCAAACATTTACAGTCTTTCTTTTTTATTTTTTTTAATTAAATCTGCCCCATCTTCCCTGCTCTGTAACTCCAACTCTAATGATTAAAATGACACATATTCAAGGTCAAAGCAGTTTTGAAGTGAGTCCTTTTAAGGCTATTTAGAAAATTAGATGAATCGGTATGAGAAAGATATCCTCAATGTTCCTTTAACAAATTAAAACTATTGATGTCAATCTTCCACATGTAATATACTGTATTAATATAATGAATAAGTATAGTGGTCTACATTTCATTTTAGGCTATTTAAAATGTTTAAAAACCAATTAACAATAACATAGTTGTGGGGATCAGGATACATTCCATGGATATAGTTTTGACATGTTCTCCTGACTGACCTTAACCTTCCTACTTATTAGCTTTATGGCCTTGGGCAAGGGAATTAATTGATGGGGACCTCAGTCTCCATATTTGTAAAATGGATCATTTGGTCTTCATGTTCTCTTCTGTCAATTCCATCACTGAAATTCTCAGAGAGGGAAATTTCTGGCCAGCCACTCATAAGATTATTGTGAGGATTAAATATACTAACATGAAAAATTTAAAGAATATAAATAATGTATTGATGTGACAAGTATTGCTATTCCGTGTGTATAAAATTTGTACCTGTGATTCTTCTCTTTTGATTAATTTTAAAAAATCATCAGCGTAACACATCTAGTAGGAGGCTAGTTTTTGTAAGCTGCTTCAAACTAATCATTGTTTGCTAGTTTTCCATGAATTTTAAGGTAGATGGTCTTTGTAACTACACTAGGAAATGATATGATTAAAAGGAAATTTTTATTAAATTTTACTTTTTAATACAAGGTCAGTGTTGGAGGAAATGAATTTACTTTGAGTTTTGGAAGGGTTACAGAAAATTCTGGAACAATATTTGTATCATGTAACTAACACATAGTTTAATGAATATTAGCTAGCAAACTGCCCCCAAATTTACATATCAATATTAAATACATCAAATAGCAAAGTACTGGTAAATAAAAATCAGTGTTTGGGGTACAGGGCTATGCAGTTTCAAATTCCAGTTCTATAATTGCTGAATGACCTTGGGAAATTGCCTCATAATCCTGGGCTTCAAGATTTTGTTATTTTTAATTTTTTAAAGTTTTCCTTCACTGTAATCTCAGAAACTCGGGAGACAGAGACAGGAGGATTGCAGGTTCCAAGCCCAGAGGCAACCTGCATAACTTAGTGAGACCCTGTCTCAAAATAAAAAATTAAAAAGGAGCTGGGGGGGGCAGGCCAGTGGTAGAGCCCTTGGAAAGTATGTGGAAGGACCTGAGTTCAACCCCCCAAGTACCACAAAGAAATGTTTTTACTCTGCTAATTATTTTTATTTAATCTGAGAGGCTATTGTGTTAAATAAGATAATATAATAACGTGTTTAGTACTCCAATTGATCCTAAGGGCAAAATTCATAACAACTAATATTGGAAACATCCCTGTCGTTTTTGACAAACCCTTACTATAGTGAATTCCATTTTTAAACGAATTTGTTTTATGAGGGCAGCTATCAGCCTTAAGTTGGCAATGGATTTTTGTCATTGTTAGAGGCTGTCAAGCCGATGTCCCACTCATAGCAACCCTACGTATAACAGATGAAACACTATTGTCAGTGCTTCTCTGCTATTCACAGGGTTTTCAATGGCAGATAGATTTTTGGGAGTGGGTTGCCAGATCCTTCTCCCAATCCTACAGTATCTGGTGCTCCCAGGTGGTCTCCCATCCAAGTACTAACCAGGCCCCACCCTGCTTAGCTTCTGAGATCTGATGGGATGGCATGCCACAATGCTACAACTGCAGGCTTGGCAGTGGGTAGTCATACACAACATATATTCATAATAAGAGTAGTTAAAAATAGCATAAAGACGTGTGTGTGTGTGTGTGTGTGTGTGTGTGTGTGTGTGTGTGTGTGTTCTTGAAATACTTGCAATAAAGAAAACAAAAATGTATTATGTGGCTATTAAACTCCAATTTCTTTGCCTGACAATTTATACATTTTATTTTATTTATATCAAATAATTCTTTAAGCAACTCTACTTCACTCCTGGCTGGGATTTAGCTCAGTCGGTAGAGCGCTGCAGCCTCTGAGGTCCTGAGTTCAATTCCCAGCACTGCAAAAATGGGAGAAGGACCTGGCAATCCACTCCCAAGGCAATCCCGAAATAGTCAGCCATTGAAAACCCTGTGAGGGTCACTATGTATCGGATACCGACTCAACAGCACCTAACAACAACAACAACTTCACTCATACATCTGGTGTCATGTTTTAAATTCAACATGTTCCACAAAAGGCCATGTGTCTGAATATTTGGTCCCAAGCTGCAGACTCTGTTCATGGAGGCAGTGGAAATTTGGGGAGCCGGGACTTAGCTTTGCAGAGGCAGCTCACTGGGGGCAGGCTTTTGAAGGCTTTTACCCAGACCTGTGGTTCCAGTAGCTCTCTGCTTCCTGATTACCAAGATGTGGGGTTTCTTCCCACAGACCCAGCTGCGAGCTGCCACCACACCTGCCCCAGCACCATTGTGGACTGAACCCCACCCCAATAAATCATTTACTCCTATATGTTTAATTCAGCCAGTTTCTCTGTCACAGAGACACCCACCAGCTAACTAATATAACTGAAGATCAGAAAGATGAAGTCACTTGACCAAGGTCATACAGCGGTAGATGATGAGATCAAACCTAGAACTTGGATCTTTTAGGCAGCAAAGTTAATGTGACAACATTGCCTCCAAATAAGAGAGAGCATGGCAAGCAAAGAAAACAATCTTTTAAGACACAGAATAGACTTCAGCTTTGTTGCATTCTACATTTCTTTTAATAAACTGTTATAAAGTACAATTTTTATCTGATTGCTTTTCTCTTTGGTATTTCTTTAAATACTGGCGGTCCTCTCAGTCACCTGCAGCGCTCAGAGGAATGTGCTGAGTTTAAACTAAAAAGAATAGAAACATGTGTACTAAATAAATGTTAAAAGGCTAAAGGTCTAGGAAAATTGTATTTGTGGTTTTATTGAACTTAAACACTAGAAATATATAAGTTGATACCACGAAATACTTGCCACAGCCAAGCGTACAGATATATAGTTATGTTCACCAAAAGGGCATGAGGTGATGGAGATATAAGATCGTTGAAAATGTTAAGAACAATGTTTTTGACTTACAAAACATTCTAAAATGCTGTGGAGAAATAGAAAAGGTAGCATTTGTTGGAGTGAGTGAAAAATCACCATTAAAAAAAGTCTTTTTCACAATAGACCTGGCCTCATTCTTCAAAATATAAAATAAAGCAAAATACATAAAATAAATAAGTTATGTATTCAAATTTAGTTTTTATTGCCTGGCAAGTTAAGGGCTTGAATGGGATTCACATTTAGAGATGAGCGTACTCTCAAGAGGTCAGTCTTTACTGTCTCCAGTGCTTGTTAATATTGACAAATGGTTATAAAGAAAAACGAGTTTGAAATGAACTGCTCTTCCGCTCTACAGTTGGAAATCATTCTGCATCTTAATTTAGCTATATGCTTCGGTTGTCAAACCACCAAGCGCAGAGTTGGTGGTTCCCAACCTGGAAGCATTTGCCAAGTTCAGAAGAAAAGACACTTTCTGGGCACTTGTATACGAGTCTTGCTTTTTTTTTTCCCCCTTGAGATACCTGATTTTTCATACCTGACACATTATGGAAGAATGATACCATAGGAATCTCTGCACAAGCATAACCTTGATTTACTTCGTAAAGTTCTCAAGGTTTCTTTTCTGTAATGCGGGTCTTTAACACAGCAGGTGCATGGTTGGCATTTGTAGGTTAAATCATGATAATTATACCTTTTACCAATAAATGTGTCATTATTGCTAAAAGAATGACGTTGACCAAAATGACTCCATTCCATGTCTTATCATAGCAGGAGGATGGCACACAGGTAATGATGCAGGATCACGAGGAAGGGTTTGGACTCAAGTAAAGTGCCTGGGCCTTACTTACTCCTTCCCCTAGTAGCTTCTGACCTGGGGTAGGTCACTTAATCTTATGTTTGCTTTTGTGTTTATAAGATGGTGATAGTGTTAGAATACAGGATTTTTGCAGTTAAATAAGACAGTATAGGCTATTTGCATTGAACAGTGCCTGGTGTAAAGGTACAAAATAGTTATTCTTGATGGTTTTTATAATTATTTAAATTTCCACTTCCAGGTGTAACCTTCCTGAAGGGAATAGTTCATGTTCAGGTGGCTGCTGTATTCTGTTTCTAGGAAATAGATCATAGTGGGTTTCAAATAAAAATTTATTGAATAAATTAATCAACAAATTAATATAGTAGAATATTTTGTTGCTATCAGTCTGAAAAGTATAATTGAGATAGCATACCTGGAAACAACCAAGAAATACTGCTTTCTATGAAATACAAACTCTAATAAAACCAGGGGATCAATTTTCTCATTAGAAAAAGATTGCTTACCCCTAAAATATTTCTCCATTAGATCACCTTAACTTGAAATATTTAGGTCATTTAAAAAGCTTTAATACAAAAGTACATCTTCAGGAATGTACACATTAGGTAAAGGGAGGTATCTCCAGATATGATCATAAATGAATTCTCCCTACTTAGGAAAACCCTGCTTTTGTATATGTAAAGAGTAGTTCTATTCCTACTTTCCAAGATTCACACAAAACATACTGATATATTATGTGTTCTAAATCTACTATTTAAATGTTAAGGTTTCTGAGTATATGTTTTTAATCTAGTATGATTCCTTGTGTGCCTGCCTCCCTGCTTTTCTATCCCAAAACATCAAATCAAATGTTTATTGACCCCATCTATTCTCACTCACTAAAACAACTTGCTATTTAACCATAGTATTTTTTATCTAGACTATAACAGGAATGGCAATTCCTTGCAAATTTCTATCATACTAACTTCAGACTGGAGTGTATAGTGATTTTTTTCATCTACTTTGCAATGTCACTGACATGGTATAACCTACCCTCTAGACCTGGCATGCATGTCTTGATTGACACTTACCAAAGACAGTTCTTGCTGGTACAGACTCTCTGTTAAGCCAGAAGGAGACTTGTGAGAGAATAACGGTCATTATGCATGGCAGGTATGTTTGAATAACAAAGTAGCCAATCTTTCTCTTCAAGTGGAAGTGAGTAGTCATCACAACATATTCGCCTAGAGGGTGAAGCAGACAGCGATGTTGAATAACTTGACCTTGGAAAGAAGTTATTTCTGAGGTTTCCTGTTAGCTGCAAAGGTCTGGAGGCTAGACACATCCTTCCCCCATGTGATATCCTGCCCCTGAAGAGAAAAGCTTTTGTCCAAGAGGGAAAATAAACATTTTTAACTCACACCAAAATCGCTCTGCTGATGAGATTAAAGTGTCAGGGTCCTCGTGACTGTTCTAACTTCCTAATACTGCAAAATCATATATTTAAGGAACAAGGCTGAGCATATCTTTATAGATCAGCTTTACAAATTCTGAAGGAAATGTGCTAGATTTGGTGACCTACAGCAAAATATCAAAAACAGACCAGATCTCCAGTTAGACTGTCACAAAGCAGATTCAAGATGTCTACTGAAAGTGCGTTGAAGTACAAGTCACTACAGCTGAATTTTAGCTCCAACACTTCTTTGGACCTTAAGATAAATAATTTAGCTTGACATATAATACTAAAGGAATGGGCCAGAGTCCATTGTTACTCAAAATGCGTTTCCCAGAATCAACTAGAACACTTTTGAAAAACATGGTTTTTCAAATCTTACCTAGATTTATTAACCATTCCTTGAATTGCCAGGGTAATGTGTATTTATAATTTTTTGTGTGGAATGAGTTTAGGGCTTTCAACATGCTAGGCAAGTGCTGTGCTACTGAGCTATACACATCGAGTCCTATAAGCAGCTTTCCCCCCCTTTTCTTTTGCAGTACTGGGAGCTTAAATCCAGGGTTTTATAAATCTGCCATTGAAAACCCTATGAACAGCACAGAAGCACTGACAATCGTGTTTCCCCTGTTGTACAGGGTCGCTATGAGTCGGATACCGACTCTACGGCACCTAACAACAACATTCATGCTAGGCAAGTGCACCATCACTGAGCTGCACTCCTAGCCTCTTTCATTATTTTTATTATGAATTAAGTTCTCACTAATTTGCACAGGCTACCTCTGGCTTGGAACTTTTGATCTTCTTGCCTCAGCCTCCTCAGTTGCTGGAATTACAGATGTGTACCAAGCTGGCCTTGCCTAATAATCAACTTTGGAGAATGTCTCAGTTCCTAGCCTGATCTGGAAAAGAGCAGGCTAGCTAGGCACTCTAGGGATTTTTTATGCTCCAAATTCTGGCTTCTTTTTAGAGGTCCAAAGGAGTGGACACAAAACCTAAATTATAGGAAGGTTTTTAGTTTTCCACACATTATATTTTCTCAATAACAATCTTAGAAATTTTTAGCCTGATTCATTCAAAAGATAGCTGAGCTATCTGTGGATGGATAGGAGAGAAATAGATGTGTTCTGGATACGAAATCGTTACTCTCCTGAGAAACTTACCCCTTCCTCCAAACTTGTATTTGACTTACCATTTTGACCTCAGCCTCTGGGCAGCTGACTTCAGTTGCTATCATGTGATGGCAACTTCTCAGGACCCCTTCGTCTCCATAGCTTGAGCCTCTTATCAGTCTCCCAGCTGGCCGCTCACTTTCCTTACAGCATTAAGTGGATACTTTCCCTACCTCCTTGGCAGCACAGTCTTGATCCTATATTCCCATCTTTCCTTTTCAATTTCTTTTGGCTATTTAATGATTATTTTGGTCAGGGATTGTTTGTTGCTTTTTATATGTGCAAGACACTTCTTTTCTTCTTTGTTCAAAGTAAATGTAGGAATTTCCATAGTAAATGAAGTGTCAGTCTCTCCTCAGTTCTCTTCCTGACTTTCCTTGGCTTAGACAGAATTTACACTCCCACCCCTGCCCTTATTGTTATCTTTATGCAGATAGTCAGGTTTCTGTGGCTCTTAAATCTTTAAGGACCTCACTCTCAAAATAAAGACTTGTATCCCACATCTACACTAGAGTAGATATAGTCTAGTATTCTCTGTATTTATAAATCAAAACTAAACGGTATCTTGTCTCACAAATACTGATTTCTCCTTGACACCATGAGCTATATTTAAAATTTACATGTGCTCTAGCCAGATGTGGCAGTGCATACCTGTTATCCCAACACTGGGGAGGCAGATGTAGGAGGATCCAGAGTTCAAGGCCTGCCTGGGCTAAATCACAAGACCCTGTCTTAAGAAAACAAAATTACATTAGCTAACATCCCCCCCACCAACAAATGACCAACACATATCTATTTATTCATTTAGGCTAAAAACCTGGGCTTCATCTTTGTGTATTTGATCATGACTTTGAAAAAGAGAGGAAGGAATCAATTGATCACCACAATCTTGATTTCATCTGTGCACTATTTTTTATTCTCTGTCTTTTTATCTCATGGTCACTGGCCTTATCTCATTGGTAGATTTATTACAATAGTCTTTTCACTGTCTTACATGCCTCCAGTTACATCTTTCCTCCAATCTTCCTTAAATTTTAATATTTGTGCAATTTTAAAAATTGTGCAATTTTACATTTGGTTTTACCATTCATTTTCTTAAATACCTGAATGGATTCCCATTATGATGGTTAATCTTGGTTATCAACGTTAACAGATTGAGTGTAGCCTAGAAAACTGGTAAAGTGCACTTCTGGGTATGTCGACATGGGTGTTTACAGAGACTATTTGCAAGGACTTGTGACTTGAGGGGTAAAGACCTACCCTGAATGTGGATAGCACCATCCAAAGGCCCAGATGGAATAAAGAGCGTAAGAAGGGGGAAGCCACACACATACACATACACCTCTCTTTTTGCAAAGTATGTCTCCTTTCACTGCTGCTATACCCACAATATTAGACTGAAGCTTCTTCAGGTTTTGAATGTGGACACCTGCCAGTGACTGTCCAGAGAATTTCCAGACCTTCAGCCTTGCACTGGTGATGGATCACTGATCCCTCTTGTTCTGAATCTTCCATCTTCTTTTAGGCTCTGCGCCACGATGCTCTCCCTTGCCATGGTTCTCCAAACCCTCCTTTGAAGTTTACTGCAGATGCTTACATCGTAGATTACTTACTCACTCATTGTCTACATTAAACTTTCTCAGTCTCTGTACTATTGTTGTTTGAACCAGATGATTGTTTGCAGTCAGGGGCTGTCTTGTGTATTGTAGGATGTTTAGCTGCATCTCTGGCTTTCTATTCAGTAGATACCAACAGCAAATGATTTGCTTTTCCTCAATATGACAGTAAAGACTGTCTACAGTTTTGCACAGGAATGAATACATTCCCTAAGCTGCAGGCAAGACTCTCCAGAACATAGCTGTAATACGCATTCCCTCTCATGTCTCTCCATACATTCTCACATCTCAGTAACTTGGCCTACAGAACTGTACTTCACATCTTCTGTGGCAGAACATTTCATTCATCTATGGATTGAGCATAACCCAAGTGCTAGGTCCTCAGTGGGATAGACAGGAATGGCCTAAGGAGAAAGTACTAGCCTTGGAAACAAATGAATTTGAGTCTAAAACCCAGATCTTCTATTTTTTGCTATGTAAACTTGGGTAACTCATGTAAACTCTCTTAAGTTTTCTCATCTATAAAACTGTGCAGAATGTAATATGGCAGGACAAAGTCTCTAATTAAGATGATACAATATGAACATGTAAAAATAATTTTAAGGCCTGGCAGGTGGAACAGGCCTGTAATCTCAATGACTCAGGAGGCTAAGGGAAGAGGATTGGAGGTTTGAGGCCAGAGGCAGCATGCACAACTTAGTAAAACATGTCTCATAAAATTAAAAGTAACAAAAGGGATAGGGATACAACTGAGTAGTGTGGGATGCTTGCTTGCATACACAAGGCCCCAAGTTCTGCAAAAAACAATCATATATATATATATATATGTATGTATGTGTATACATATATATATACACACACATATATATATGCATGCACACGTGTATATATGTGAAACATGTGGATGTATTTACATATAATGTTTAGTATATCTCTCCATTTTCTTCACTCTTCTCCCCAATCAGAATTGGTAGAAGTATTAGTAGAAGAAATACATCCAATGTTTATAGCAGGAAATCATCCGTGCATTCATGTGGTCATTACTAATTTTAAATGTTATTAATGATATGACCTGTCATTTACTGAGCACTTAAGTTCCTTCAACTGTCTTTATAGCTCATGTTTATGTTCATAATAATATCTCACATTTTGTGTATTATGTGTATGCTTATATGCCTCCTACCAAACTCAAAGCCAGTTGTATGCAGGAAGAGTCCTTTGGACGCATGATGATTTTACATGTCTTCAGTACTCAGTCAATACCTGTCTGTGGCGACCATGGAATCTTACAGGCTCTGAATCAAACAGAATCCATGAGCACTTCTGTGGTGAAGTATAACTAAAATGTTAATGAATTAACTTCTTTTTTTATTTTCTCTGTGTACTTCTGGTGCTATTTCCAAGGTCATTTGAAATGAAAAGAAGTCATCCAAATTAGAGGGAAAAAATGCAGAAAACCAGCTTTCCCAGTACTCTACTAAAATATAGTCTTCTGTGGGCAAACTCACGTTACATTTCACCACCTCAGGGGTGCACATTATTATGCCTAACTATTCATCAGTGGTTGCCTGCAAAATGTCACCAGCTCAAAGAACAAAATTCCATCTTTCATATAATGTCAAGGAGATGAGTGCTTACATGTATGCCATTATCTTTTGCTGTTTGCAGTGTGACATTTTTGCAAGACAGAAAGAAAATGATTTTTGGAGATAGGAGCAGATATTATTTGACATTTTTTGTGTTTTGTAAACAACTTCTTTCCATAACAGATTAGGGAAAGAACAGGAGGACTTCCAATGTTTTGAAATCATCTTCTTAAATTAAATGAAACCGCGAAGTGTTGGCACAAAACTTTTGATAAGGGGCAGAAAGGGCAACAACAACAGAATCAAGTTGTAGTAATTGAAAAACGAAAGAAAACTGCAACAACAAACAAGCCCCAGCCTCCTAAATTAAATTTAAAGTGAGTCTAGACACCAAGTGCTTATGCGCTCAGCATGTCAAATTGTCTTCCTCTAATTCAGCAGTCTAGAGTCGTAATTCAAGTATCCTTGTGCATCATCTCTCCCTGAGGGAAGCTTGTAAGTTAGATGTGAAAATATTTCTGACATATTACAGTTAAAGACAGTAAAAAAGGTACAATTTTGCAAAATAGCATTAGGGGTGGTTTTGGAGCTAGCTTCAACTCTTTGCTTTCTAAAATATTAGTTACTAGAAGGTAAGTGGGCTGGGATTTAGCTCAGTTGGTAGAGCGCTGCGCTGCAGTCTCTGAGGTCCGGAGTTCAATTCCCAACGCTATAAAAATGGGAGAGGGACCTGGCAATCCACTCCCAAGGCAATCCCAAAATAGTCAGCCATTGAAAACCCTATGAGGGTCGCTATGAGTCGGTATCCCACTCGAGGGCACCTAACAACAAAAGAAGGTAAGTATCCTGCTTTTTGTTTTTACTTTCCTGATATGTCCAATCCATATCAAAGTATTTTACCTAATTATTTCCTGGGGTGCTTTGAGTATAAAATTACATGACAGAAGTGAAAACTACTTTTAAAAAAATCTGAGTCCTATGCAAATTTACAAAGAAAAAGATACAAAAGATAGACCTATATTCTCCCTAGTTTAGGAAATCAACCCTTCAGTCATTCAACAAGATGTTATTGTTGAACATTGATTCCAGGTGAAGCTGTAATGTTCTTTCTAACCTTTTTTTAAACCCAATGGTTTCTTTGGATATGATCATTTTAAAAGAAATGATGTATTAAAATGTTACAGAGGAGTTGGTCGTGTCATATTCATACCTGCTTCAAAATATAGTGAAACGGGAGCCCAGTGCGGTGGCAAATGCCTGTAATCCCAGTAGGTCAGGAGGCAGAGGCAGGAAGATCGCAAGTTTGAGACCACAGGCAGTCTGCGTAACTTAGCGAGACCCTGTCTCAAAAAGTAAAAAAAAAAGGGGGGGGGGGCTGGAGTTGAGGCAGCAGCTCAGTGGTCCAGCACTTGCAAAGCATGCAAGCGTGAGGCCCTGGGTTCAACCCCCAGTACCTCAAAAAAAAAAAGTAAAATAGAGATAAGGAGACAGGATTATACTGCTAGGCCACATAGGTTTTCTAAACTTGTTTCCCCATTTCAGATATGAACATATTGATCAGATAATCACAGAAGTCTTTTTTAAACATAGAAGTCTTTTCCTTTTTTTCCCCCCAGACCTCACAATCTATGCTTATAGTCATTTTTCTGGAGATCATACAGTAGCCTTTATAGATGGGTGTCCTGATGCTCTTTGATGAGTGCTGATCGCTACCCTTGCTCCGTAATCAAAGAAGATAGTTACTTTCCTCAATGTTTTGACCTTACAGGGTCATCCTTAAACCAACTCATTCAGGAAAGCCTCCGCATCCAAGAGGATAGCACAGTTTCTCTTATTCATTTGTTGTAAGGATTAATGATAGTCATTCAGAAGAAACGTCTTATTTCCCAAACTAGCTTAAATTTCCCAGGTTTAAAGTTCACCTTGGTAAATATGAACAACTTCTACTCATACCTGCATGTTTTTAAAACTGTGTGTTATTACATTCTCAGTGCTTTCTGGAAACTGATATTATAACTATGCCTAATGACCAATTCGTTTTATGTTTTTGCTTAAGTCATATTTTGTGCCCTTTATTCAGTGTTTTGCTTTTTGCTTGGTCATTCCTTAAATTGTTACTAGGGAGGTATTGTATGATGTGATGAAAGGAGATAGAAGGTCATGCCTGGGATCTAGTTCCAAACTGCCTTCCTTGATACTTCAAAGAAAAATGATCTCCTCCTTTGTTATACCATCATATACCTGTCTACCTTGAACTAGCTTCTAATACTAACATCTAATACTCTAATATTAACATCTGTTACTTATTTCATAGTTTTTATACACCAGATAGTCTTCTATGCAGTTGACATACATTTTCTCATTTCAATCTCACAGTGGTTTATGAAGAAGATATATGAGAACATATACACAGAAAAATTAGAAGATTTGCCAAAAGTCACACCATTAATAAGTGGTAAAATCATCATTTAAACTCTTGTAGTGTAATTCTAGAATCCACATTCTTAATGACAATGCTTCCCCATCCCTCAAGCGTATATTTTCTGCTACAGTTGTTGTTGGTAGGTACCATCAAGCCGGTGTCTGACTCATAGCGACCCTATGTACAACAGGCAAAACGCTACTGTCATGCTTCCCTGCTGTTCATAGGGTTTTCAATGGCTAATTGTTTTTTGCAAATGGGCTGCCAGGTTCTTCTCCGAAGCCCACAGCACCTGGTATTCTCAGGCAGTCTCTCATACAAGCACTAACCAGGCCCAACCCTGCTTAGCTTCCAAGATCTGATGGGATCATACGCCACAGTGGTACAGCTGCAGGTGTTCTGCTACTAGTTTGTGGTGTACTTGGGAGCTTATACTCTACCACCAGACTACCCAAATTCAAATATTAGCTCTACCTTTTCGCAGCTGTGGGACATTGGAAAACTGACTAAACTTCTCTTGGCCTCTCTCTATGCGCGCGCGCGCACACACACACACAACACAAATGTATATGTATAGCCTGCAGCCATACACTATGGTGTCCCATCTTGTCAGATCTAGAAAGCTAAGCAGGGTCAGGCCTGGTTAGTGTTTGTGTGGGGGACCTCCTGGGAATACCAGGTGCTGTGGGCTTGGGAGAAGGACCTGGCAATCTAAGATTAAAATACAGTCAGCCATTGAAAACCCTATGAATAGCAAAGATGCAGGATAATAGTGTTTTGCTTGTTGTACGTAGGGTCGCTATGAGTTGGACATCCACTCAATGGCTCTTAATAATCTCTCTCTCTCTCTCTCTCTCTCTATATATATATATATATATATATATATATACACACACACACACATATATATGTATATATGTATATATGTGTGTATATATATGTATGTATGTATGTTGTTGTTGTTAGGTGCCGTCGAGTCGGTATCCGACTCATAGCCACCCTCTGTACAACATGGGGAAATACCATTATCAGTGCTTCTCTGCTGTTCATAGGGTTTTCAATGGCCGACTGATTTTTGGGAGGGGGTTGCCAGGTCCTTCTCCCAAGCCTACAGCTTCTGGTGTTCCCAGGCGGTCTCCCATCCAGGTACTAACCAGGCCCAACCCTGCTTAGCTTTCAAGATCTGATGGGATCGGATGCCACAGGGCTACAGCTGCAGATATATATATATATGTGTGTGTGTGTGTGTATATATATATATATACACACACACACACACACACATATATATATATATATATATATATATATATATGTCCCATCTATAGAAGGGTACTGATAATAATTCAAAAATTCTAGGACTTTTGTGAAGACTGATGATGTGAATAATGCCGGTAGTCTTAGCTCTTTATCTCTGTCAACCATGAGTTTCTTGAGGGCAGACGCTACATGACCTCCACCTCTCTCATCCATGCGCAATCACACAGTTGCACAGAGGAAGTGAACAAATGATTGAAGGAATAAGCGAGTAAATGCATAAGTAATAGAGAATTTATTGCTCTGAAAGCTGCTGAGAATTTATCTTTTCTGTGTGCCTGTAATGGTTTGGTTCTGCCAGGTGAAGAAGTCCCCTTCAAATTCAGGCTGTGACTAATTTTCTTTCCCTAAATTTAATGACAGAATCCAAGGAAGGAATTGCACCTCTAATATATTTGCACTGAATTAAAAATGTAAAGATTATGCTAGGATCTCTGTCATTTTGCCTCAGATGTCACAGAAGTTATCTGCAGGTATTTTGACCTGAAAAATTCACTTAGATTGTGTGTTTCTCTTTTCACATGTGTGTTGGTGGCAGGAAAATAGAACAACTCCTTATAACTTTGGAAGGGGTGACCTAAATTGATTAGCTCCCCAGAGAGAAATCTAAGGTAGACAAAGATGCCTTTTATCTGGCTATTCTCACTGTATGTTCTCTGGGCCATTATTCTCTGGTCTTCTGACAGAAACAGGGAGGTAATTGCACTCAGTGTCATTTATCTTAATGTTTTCAGGGCTTCACAAAGACATGGGAGATATAGCCTTGAAGACCTTAGACCAGATCCTTGCTTTCCTCTGAAATCTACTATAGTGGATCCTTGATGAACTACAGTGTCCCCAGAGGAGGTGTAGGTCAGTGTTATATTATGAAGTTGAAAGTGTACATCAAATGTGGCTACTGCATTTGAAAAGCTGCCCATTATTCCATGTATAGCCCATCATCCACTATGGGAATAACAGGAAAAAAGCTCCTATTCTGGGTAGATAAGCTTGATATTCTATCACAGCATGACCGCTTCCAATGAACCCTGCCTATGTACTCTAGCCAGCTTGCTGACCCAAGACAAAGCCCTCTGACTGTTTTCTTTTCTTTTCTCTTCTTTTCTTTTTTTCTATCCTCTCTCTGGGCTGAGGTCTAGCTCAGTTGTTAGAGTGCTGCTCTGTGCACTCTGAGCCCCTGGGTTTGATCCCTAACACCACAAAAATGGGAGAAAGACCTGGCAGCCCACTCCCAAAACCGTCTCAAAACAATCAGCCATTGAAAACTCTATGAACAGCAGAGAAGCACTGACATAATGGCACAGTGTTAGGGAGTGTTTTGGTCTTTTGTACATAAGGTCACTATGAGTCAGGCCCAAGTCGATAACATCTAACAACAACATACTATCTTTACACTCTTTTCTGAGAACACAGAATGTACATAGTTTTCATTCTTACGGAGCCAAAAGTGAAGGAGTTCTCCAACTGCATTTGACTAAGCCACTAGTTTTGCAGACATGGGAACGGAGGTGGACTAAGGGTTAGAATGAATGACATGGTCAAGGTATTTATGGCTAGAACTACAGTAGAGGCCTTCTTCCTCTGAGTAACCTCACAGACATGCATACTACTGTGTTTAAATTGTTTCCTCCTTCCTCCAACCTTCATCCTAATAACAGATGAAATGCTTTTTGAGGAAACAGTCTGTGTCTATTATTCTGAATGTCCTAGGTCTCGAATGGTGATTATTTGTCCCTCAAAGGACATAGGCTAACAAAACAAAAATCCAACTCCTAAAGCAATCCTTCCTCAATTATTCTATGCTAAATCCATTCTGCCTCCATTAATTCAAAATATTAATTCAGCACTTCCTTTGTCTCAGCCACTACAGAAAATAATAGGGATACAGAAGACAGACGTGGCCTGTGGCCTCACAAAAGTGCTCATCATAGCTCTTACCGCCCATTTTGGTAATTGCAGTTTATGTGTTCCTCTGCTTGTAGACTTCACTTCCATGAGAGCAAGGTCTGTGCCTTGTCCATCACTGAATCTCTAGTGCCTGTCATAATATCCAGCTTATAATAACATTCAATTTTTGAGAAGTAGACACAGCTTATTTTAGTATCTTTTCCAACACAACATATTGTAAGAAAGAAAAAAAAATTCAACATTTTCCATATTTTGGACAAATTTAAGACTATAGCAATAGCTACTATGTGCCATTTTAAGCAGTACTTTATAATATCTCATTTTTTCACTCTTTTTGCACTGCTAAGGATTGAACCATGCTTGCAGCTGTACCACTGTGGTATCTAGTCCCATCAGATCTCAGAAGCTAAGCAGGATCATGCCTGGTTAGTACTTGGACGGGAGACCACCTGGGAACACTAGGTGCTATATGCTTTGGAGAAGGACCCAGCAACCCACTCCCCCCAAAAAATCAGCCATTAAAAACCCTATGAGTAGCAGAGAAGCACTGACAATAGTGTTTTGCCTGTTGTATGTAGGGTCGCTATGAGTCAGATACTGATTGACAGCACCTAAAAACCACAAGGATTGAACCAAGGCCTTTTCACATGCTAAGCAAGTGTTTTACCACTTAATGACCTCCCTAGCCACTATTCCATCTTCAATGTAAAATTAGCTCTGTCATTCTTTAGATAGAACCAAGGTCTCTGATTAGACAAATTATTTGCCCAAAGTCACATGGCTTTGAAGTGACTGGATCAGGATTTGGCTCTACATTTTTCTCATTGTAAAGCTATGGTCTTTCCACTGGTTCCTCTTGCATTTCTAATAAGGGCAAAGCTGAGGAACAAACTCCATTTTTTAAAACAAGATGCACAAGTATTTACATTGTAAGGTATCTGTGGATGCTTTAGATAAGCAAAAGGCAGATCCTGATAAGCAGAACTTGCCTACCAATCATACAGAAAATTAAAGATGCTATAATCATGAGAGGGCCAAATGAAAGCCTGAAATCTAACAAATACATTTTTGGGGAAAATTAATATTACTGTCCTTTTATATACTACTAAATCATCTTTCTTTAGAAATCACTACTCAACCAGAATGAAGTATAAATTCAAATTTTATAAGATGTCCATGGAAATAATTTTTGATCTGTGCTAAATATTGCTTTAGTAATTGAGCATATTTTAAAATATGGGTTTTGGGAGTTGTAAGTTTTCCCAATTGTTAAAGTCCAGCTTTTATTCATAATTATCTGATCCCATAGTCACATTTCAGATTGTGTAAAATGGTTCTTTGACTAACTAAACTTACTGCTTGAAATGACTTTTAAAATTCTTGCCCAATTTTTTAATACTACCTAATTTGAGAATGGGCTGGGATTTAGCTCAGTTGATAGAGTGCTGCACTGCAGTCTCTGAGGTCCCGAGTTCAATTCCCAGCACCACAAAAATGGGAGAAGGGCCTGGCAATCCACTCCCTAGGCAATCCCGAAACAGTCTGCCATTGAAAACCCTATGAGGGTCGCTATGAGTCAGATACCGACTCGATGGCACCTAACAACAACAACAATTTGAGAACATCAAGTTAGTGGATCCATTAAAATACCAAAAAGGATGGCACTCTACCTCCTTTTAATTCCAAAATGGAGTTATCAGGAATGTGTCTACATCTCTAGTCACGTTAGTGGTGGGAAATCCTTGGTTAGAGATGCAAAGGTATTTTTTGGAGCAAATTGGCCTTTTGATGTCCCATTTGTAAGGATCACTGCTGCAAATTCACCAATATTCATTGATTCATAGCAATAAATGGGACCTACAAGATATTAATAGCTAGTATATATGAAAAGCTTATCATGTGCCAGGAGTTATAAGTAGTCTTTATGCGTTTTATTTATTCCTTCCAACAACTCTACAGAATGATTACTATCATCTGGCAAGGTGAAGGTGTGGGAATTGAGCCAGACACTCATCCAAAAGAGTTCACATTTCTATCTACTGTGCTATACTAATTACATAGAACTACCTCCTTAGTTTTCAAAAAAAGGGAAAAGAAAAAGAAAAAATGAAAAGAAACCAAAGCCAAAAGGCATTAAAGGAAAGATCCAACATAAAGCCTCGACTTTACATTAGTTCTCAGCTTGACTGATGCCCAGTTTTCTGCAGTTTTGTCTCCCCTCTGCTTGTGTTATGAGGACTGACTTCTCACGTGCTCACAACACATTTTTTCACCCCTTCCTCCATATCTGATGCAATTAAATGATGCTTACCCGTACTGGACTGAACAATTCCAGAGTCTACTGTTTGTCCAAGAAGGTCATACTGGTTTAAGCGTGACCCATCTTCTGCTACAACCACTGAGCGAGCTGGCTCTCTAGTCCACTCATAGACAACTTCTGCTCTTGTATAGGCATCTAAAAGAGAAGAATGGGAAGTTATGTATGTGTTTCCCCTCTTTGATACTCCTAATTAGTTGCTGGAATTTAGCTCAGTTGGTAGAGCGCTGTGCTGCAGTCTCTGAGGTCCCGAGTTCAATTCCCAACATGGCAAAAATGGGAGAAGGGCCTGGCAATCCACTCCCAAGGCAATCCCGAAACAGTCAGCCATTGAAAACCCCATGAGGATCGCTATGAGTCAGCTACTGACTTGACGGCACCTAACAACAACAACAAATTAGTTGCTGTGTTTTATCAGCTTCATATTTCCTATCTCATGGTTTCAGAGGGCGGGCTAGGAAAGGAAAGACCATAGGCACTAATTTTGGAATATCAAAACTTATTTTTCTCATTCTTTCAGTCATTTGTTTACTCTTCCAAGAAATAGCCCTTAGGCATCTATAAAAGATAAAGTAGGATGCTGGGGATATAGAAATGAACATAAATAAGATTGCTCATGTTAGGGGAGGTACTTTGTAGCAGTGAGGACAAAAAAGATATAAGCAAATAAAGGTATAATTTCACAGTGTTAAGAGCAATAAAGCCACATACAACTGGTGAAGAGATAGACTGAAGAGGCTTTGGGACTATTTCAGGTAGGTAAAGGACACAGAGGGTTTTTAGGTGCTGCCATTACCATGAAGGGCTGGGATTTAGCTCAGTTAGTAGAGTGCTGCTCTGCAGTCTCTGAGGTCCCGAGTTTGATTCCTAGCATGGCAAAAATGGGAGAAGGACGTAGCAACCCACTCCCAAGGCAATCCTAAAAGAGTCTGCCATTGAAAACCCTATGAGGGTTACTATGAGTTGGATATGACTTGACAGCACCTAACAACAACATTACCATGAATGCATGACCAAAATGAGAGGGTCATCCAAGTGGAAGTCATGGGGAAGAGCTTGTTCAATAGGCAAACAAATTTGTCTTTTACTGCAGGTAAAATCTTGACTACTTTGAAGAAGACAAATGTGTCCAGAGTAAAGAGCCTAAGACATAAACTGAGATTATAGTCAATAGCCTGGGTCCACTTTATGTAAAGCCAGAAGAAGGTGATGATAAAAATATGAGAAGTAACACTAGAAATATTACTGCACAGCCACTTGCAAAGGAAGCCTGGATTACTCCCTTTTTCTTATCAATAATGGTTTTTATAGATATTTACCATGGTAATGATGATGCTAATGAAGAAGATGAACTACATTTGTTGTTAGGTGCCATCAAGTCTTGTGCAACTCATAGCAACCCTTATAGGGTTTTCAATGGTTGATTTTTTTTCGGGATGGCCTCAGGAGTGGATTGCCATGTCCTTCTCCCATTTTTGTCATGCTGGGAATCAAACTCAGGACCTCAGAGACTACAGAGCGGTGCTCTACCAACTGAGCTAAACCGCAGCACGTGCGTTACATTTAGGTGAATAAGCTTGGAAATTGTGTCCAAATATGTATTTGGCCAAGCCAAAATATTATGAAATATAAAATTATGTCTCCCTTATTACATGGAAACAAAGCTGTCTGAAGAAAACATGGAAGGCCTGATGTTTAGTCTCTGAAACCAAGATTCTTCAAGTAATCACGTCCTTCTGAGTTGTCTGTTATAGAGAAATGTTATCAGTGTTCCCTGCTCCAGCACCATTTGTGGATCCATTTGTAATCAGACATCTCTTTAAACACACTTTTTTCTGGAAGTTTAAGAGAAATTCTTTTAGTGGCCCATGAGCCAGATGGAAGTGACAAATATCCATTTCTTGCTCCCTTTGGCCTCAGCTTCTTCACCTTGAAATGTGCTAATTCCATCAGGGTAGTGAACTGATTGGACAGCACATAGATCTCCATTGCTCTTCCTGCCAATGGCAGGTAGTGATGGAGTGCGTGTCATGGTACTCTCTCCCACTGAGCAAGACCGTCTGAGCCTGTGCTCCAACGTTAAGTCTTCTGCATTCCTCACACATCTTTTAACCTCTTTTCAGAAATTTAAACATCGAAGAAGCATTTAAAGCCTGATTAGAGTAATCTTCATTCAATAAATTTTCTTTTGCATGGTTACATTTTACGGCCGTCTGTGCTAGGAACTGCTGAGTAAAATATATCTTGTTCTCACAAAGGTACAGTTTTCAGACAATAAAGAGGATTAACCAATAAATAAAACGAATAATATGGTAAATTGTATCAAATAAATCAGCATTAGGATCAAGACAATTGGTGCAGGTGTGCAAATTCCTGTGAAGTCATCAGGAAAAGCCCTTGGAGGTGACATTTAAACTGAAATGGAGAAGGACAGGACAAGTCAGCCATGGTAAGCACCAAGGGAAGCGTAATTCAGGCAGAGAAAGAAGTCATGTGCAAAGGCATCAAACCGGAAAATTGTTTACATCTCTTTACCTACAGTTTTCCTGTGTGATACACTGTTTTCTACTCACAACCCTTTTTCTTCTCCACAAAGTAACCCTAATATATATATATATCACTTTTGAGGGTTAAACCTAGGGCCTCATGCTGCATGGTTTGCAAATGCTGTACCACTGAGCTGCACCCCCAGCCCATTTTTTAATTTTTATTTTTTACTTTTTTGAGACAGGGTCTCACTAAATTACACAGACTGCATCTGGTCTTGAACTTGCGATCCTCCTGTCTCTGCCTCCAGAGCCACTGGGATTACAGGCCACCACGCCTGGCTTCTAGTATTCTTCACATTGAAAATGTCCCTAGATAAAAATATCCTCTTCCCAATTTCCTTTGCAAATAACATTGACAATATGATACACATTTAATTAATGAGACATGAGTCCATGCCTCTTAGTATTTTGGGAAAAACTTTTTATCTTTTTGATACAGGTACTACTTTCTTTTTCACCAACTGTTCAAGAAGATGCAATGGCTGGAGTTTCAGCAGCCATCTTGTGATGAGAAAGAACCTCCAAGGTCATCTTAAGACATCAGCTTTATTATAACACTGAACTAAACAGCAGTCAAGACCAATAATCACTTGCCCCCATCCATCTGATATGAAAATATAAGCCCTTTAATTCTACAGCTAGCCTTACTGCTAAAATAAATCTTAATATAAAAAATACTTAATTCATTGCCCAGCTAAGAACATTTTAGAAGCCAAATGAGCACATTACTAGTAATTATACCAGGATTTTAAGGTTAGGTCAGTTCTGCCTCAGGAAAACTATGATATGTGATCTTCCTTGCAGTAGGGATACATTGTGGATTAGATGAGTTCATGTAATATACTACCTGCCATTCAAGCCACACATAATGTAATCATTGCTAAAAATAGAACTGGTAGCCAGATGCAGTGCTACAAGCTTGTAATCCCAGTGACTCAGGAGGCTGAAGCAGGAGGATTGCAAGTTTGAGTCCAGAGGCAGCCTGCACAATTTAGCAAGACTGTGTATCAAAATAGAAAAATAAAAAATTGGCTGGGGTGCAGCTCAGTAGTAGAGCATTTGCAAAGTTTGTGGGAGGCCCTGGGTCCAACCCCCAAACACAACAACAAAACAACAACAAACCTAGAACTGGTATTCAGGAAAAAACATAATAGTCCATGATGTAAAATGTGTATTAAAATGAGAAAAGTGTAGGGAGAAGAGAGAGTTCAGCAAAGGCCTATTTAGCTGACAGGTTTTAAGGTAGTTTATCCTCCAGTTTCAGTACAGAATGAGACTTGTAGGTAGAGTGTTGTCTCTCCACAACCAATGCTGTTGGGAGCATGAAAGCTCTCTTATTTCCTTTGCTTGCTGACTTCGAGAACAACCACTGTTTTTCTTCTGTGAATCATATCTTCACCAAAATAGATACCTAGCCTGCCTTTCTAGCAAGAACAGAAAGCTGAGTAGGTAGGTCAGGAGTTCACGCCATCCTCATATGTAATTCCTCTGCATGAAACCAGGAATACACTGTTCCCCCTCACTACACATGTGCCTGCTAGGCAAAAGCAGAAGGGAAGAGAGAAGACTAGAGAACCCTACTCTCCAGGCCACTGTTCTCCTGGCTCCTCAGATGTGCACTGGAATATTCTCCGACAGTAGAAGCCAAGAAAGTTATCAAAAGGGAGATCTACATAAGATATAATCAAAAGCATTAATATATTCATGAATATGGAAAATTTTAAAGACTGTAACAAGGGTAAATTATTTCTAAAAACCTTCATAAGGTACAGGCATCATTATTAAGAAATAACATTTGTATGTATTGTCCTTTGACACATGAATATCTCCATCTGGAAAAAAAATGGATTATTCTTAAAATCAGACTATGTCAGTCATGATGTAAAATAGACCAAATACTTATGCTTATTCAGAGGAAAATGAAATCCATGAGTTATAAGCATCTACTCCTTTTTCTGTCAGTACAACTTACTGGAATTCTTCCACTAAATAGTTTAATCCATGCTTTCTAGTTTAGTAAATTTAAAAAAAATAAACCTTTTCTTAAAATAACATTGAAAAGTGAAGTCAAAGATTACTACTAATAGGTAGCCTTTGCTGTATATTCCTATTTGGATTTTTTGATGCCTTTATGTCTAATAGAAATAACTAATTGGAGGTCTGCTGTTTAAAGCCTTAGATCTTTCATAAGAGTAAAGAAAATGTAAAATAAATTTACTCACAGCTTCCAAATTTTAGTGGGCAGGCATGGGCATCCATAGGGAAGTCTTCCAAATGCATGGGACATTCAGCTCTCACGGTTAGCCTTATTCATGAAGAGTAACATAAGATACAAAGGTGGATAGATTAGAAACTTCCTGGTAATTAAAATAGCATGTTTAACTACAGTAAGTAAATTAACAAAACAGAAGATACAGGCATACACTGTAGAGCTATGCTGAGTTTTTGATAATCAAATGATCTAAAAAAATGTTTATAACAAAGACCGGATTTTATCTCTTTTTTGTTGTTTGCTTTGAGAAAATAGACATTAGATTTTGAAAAATGGGCAAGCATTGCTAATGTTTTCTAAAACAAACAGCATCCACCAATCTACATGGCTACAACTAATTTTTGGAGAATTAAACTAGATAGAAGTAAATAAATACTTGCATAATGAGATGATTGTTGTTTTTAGGTGCCACCAAGTCCTGATTCATAGTGACCCTCAAAGGGTTTTCAATGGTTGATTGTTTCGGGATTGCCTCAGAAGTGTATTGTTACCTCCTTCTCTCATTTTTGCAATGCTGGGAATCAAACTTAGGTCCTCAAAGACTACAGAGCAGGGATCTACCAACTAAGCTAAATCCCAGCCCAATGAGATGATAGGTATGTTAATTATCGTGACTTGACCATTACACAATGTACATACATTAAAACATCACATTGAACTCCCTACATATGTATAATTATTATGTGTCAATTAAAAATAAAATTAAACTTAAAATATATGCATAACTATTAATTCATTCTTGATCCAGAAGACATTGCTAGCAAGGAAGAGAAGAGAATTCCTCCTAAGTGTAGTTCTCTCTGTCTCCTTCCTTAAAATAGCACCAAACGCATAAAGTAAAGGAATCCGTGAAGCAGGAAGTGTTCTCAGGCTTTCGAGATGGAGGTTAATGTAAAGTTTCCTTGAGAATTGATGTGTAATATCATTATGTTTGAACCACTTAGTTTTAGTCATAAATCCCCTGCCTAGTTGAAGACCAGATTTTGCTCCACTTGTCTTTAATTCCTGAAATGTTCTGGAGATGCATATTCTATTCATGTTTTAAAAGTAGAACTTTTAGGAAAGAAATTCACTGAAATATGTTTGCTCTCATTTTATAGAATTATGAAAGCATTTATGTTCATTTTGTCTATATGATTTTCAGCAAGTTTTTTTTTATTACTCATGTTGTTCAAAAAGGTGGCAGGGTGGGCTTTATACCAGTAAAATCAGTAAGTTTTTATAATAATGATTAATGTGAATATGAAACATATAAGTTAATGATTCAATTGCATTGTTAAAATGTTAATTAAATGATATTACATTATCAAAGGTTGTGAGACATTTAGGAGATGGAAGGTGAAGGTTAGTTACTAAGGAAGAACTTCACATTGACCAGATAATGTTAATCAGTAAACGATGGAGGGTATGCAAATGCCTCCCCATAAATTGCTGCTGGGAGGAAATGAACTCTGGTTTCAGGTTTAAAGACAAATGTAAGGTTTCCTTACCAGGAGAGAATGTTTCAATTTTTAATTATACTTAGCTTTTGCTTGGATGATCTGGAAAGGTCTCAATCCGTGCTTCCATTGGCCATCTATTTTCTTTTTCTTTTCTTTTTATTTTTCTTTTTTTTTTTTAATTATTATGATTTTTTTTCCCCATTCTTAAAGTCCTACTATGCTTTGACTAGTGGGGTACACTAGCAAAAGTGGCTTTTGAAACATTTTTTCTTTCTTTTTCATTTGAATTTTTGTGCTTTAAAAATGAAGCATTCTAGCAGTTTCCTCCAATAGCAAAATATCACCTATTTCCATGCTAAATACAGCCCAGTAAATTGAGAATTTTGCCTTTATTACTGTTTTTTACATCAAAGAAATAATTGGACTGATTGCATTACCACGCTTTGGCCAGATCTACAGAAACAACATTCTAATAAGTCATCTGGGAATGAAATATTGCTGCTTTCAAATATGAGCCCTGGCCAATTCAAACTTTCTCATAGATTGTTAATATTTCTAAACATTTCTTTTTTATTTTAAAAATAGTTAAAGATTTTTATGATTCATGTTTCCTTTTTTCAACCCTAAATGTATTGAGCACTTGCTAGATGCTAAACATTGCAATTATCCCAAGAAGGAAATGTTTATATGCCAGAAATACATCTTCAATTTAAGCAAAATTAAGAATGTTTGTGAATTTATATACTTCTTCACATATGTATTTCCACATGAATTTGTTTTAAGAATTTTATATCTTGTATTTTCTGCTTTGCTTCCCTTCATTCTTACTGGAAACATATTCAGACATTTACCACTGGAAAGCTACAGGAAATTTAATCTAGACCTCATATATCCAGGGATATATGAGGTTTGTAGCAGGGAAAGAAATTTCTTCATGTTGAATTAAATGAGGATGGAGAAATATCTTGTGCTATATTGTATTACTTACTACAGAGTAAACCTTTTCTCTCATTTATAATAATCATTTTTACATGTTATTGCTTATCTAATATTTAAGCAAGTTAAAATTTCACAGCAAAGTAATTTTTATTGTTGAAAACAGGAAACTCAGTGTTCCACCGTGGCTCATCAGCTTGATGGCTGCTATAAATGGAAGAGAAAGATGTGCAGAAGGATTGATAAATGGAAAGACAGCTCTCCTTACCTCATGGTGTACAGTAGGGTGCCGTCCTCTGTGATCCTCAGTAGTTTGTTGGGCATGGTCATGTTGTGAGCCACGGACTTCTTTCCATTGTGGAAAAAGGTATCTGGAGTCCAGATTTTACTGGCCATGAGGTTGTTTAATCGGAGAACAGTCATGGGTCCTTTGAATTTTAGCCTTTCATCTTTCCAGCTTTGACGGAAAAACACGTCTATCGTATATTCCTGGGCAATTTTGGAAGATAGCGAAGAGTTCACAGTGTTGTATTTTGCAGTACAAATATCTCACAGACAGTGCATAATTTTTTAATTTTGGAAGCAAAATATGGGCTAGGTGATGTTTCGAGAAGTAAACTTGTGGCGGTTCTTGTTAGATGCTGTCCAGTAGGTGTTCGACTCATAGCGACCCTATGCACAACAGGAGAAACACTATTATCAGTGCTTCTCTGCTATTCATAGGGTTTCAATGGCAGATTGTGTTTTGGGAGTGGGATGTCAGGTCCTTCTCCCAAACCTACAGCACCTAGTGTTCCCAGGTAGTTTTCCATCCAAGTACTAACCAGGTCCCACCTCTTCACTTCTGAGATCTGAGGGGATCCCACAGTGGTACAGCTGCAGGCAAACTTGTGGTATCATGTACATATTAGGTGAATCATTGGTGGTTGTTGTCATATTTTTTGAAAAGGTATCTATAATATCCAATCTATTTCTGGGGTAGAAAAATGCTCCTAATTATCTCCTTAGATATGTAAAAGGAAAGGAAGACTCTGCCACTACACCAGCACTAGAAGAAGTACAATACACTATAATTAAAAAAACAAAACAAAACAAAAAAACCCTCAAGTTAGAAAGTATATGCACAGGAAAATATTTAGACTTGACAAGTCCAACCATAAAAATAAATCATTGTGTTCTGGGAGTCCTCCCCATAGTCTCTGAAAAAATCTCACACGGAAGCTCCAATCAATCATGGTTCTAATGTAGGTGTGAAAATCCCATCTTCTTTATAGCTAGGTTAGAAAAAAATCACAGATAATGTATATAAACTTCCAATTCTCCCACACAGTGAAGAAGATTAGGAAAATAAGGAATCGGTTTCCACTGGTAATTTGTATCTTTTCCAAAAAAGGAGAGAAAAAAAATTAAGAAAGAATACTGTGCTTTTGGGTATGTGTGAGTGTGTGTTTGTGACTGTATGTGTGTATAAGTCACATGAGAAATGCGAGAAGCTCATCATCATTCACAGCCAGGGAATCTATTTATTTGAATAAACACAGCATCCCTCATGGCAATACCCAGGGACAAACATCTGCTAATCTGAAAACAAGTAATGCGACTTACCAGCTCCTAAAAATGAAAAGGGTAGTATTCATCTTCATTGCAGAACTTGCTACACTGGCACTAAATTTGGAACTCAATGGTTTGATATAAAGATTACCACATTCTCCATTAATCTTTGCATGCTCAAAACCAAAAGGAATGTTAACTTGAAAACATCATGCTGCATTTTCCTAATCCTGTAAACCCTGAGGCATCAGAAAACAGCATTTTTTAAAATCTTATATTTATTATCTTTGTTGATGTTGTTGTTGTTAGATGCTATCAAGTTGGGCCTCACCATAGCGACCTGTATAGGATTTTCAATTGCTAATTTGTTTTGGTTTAGGACACACAAGAAAATAAAATTTGTCTTTACATATTTTGTGCATACATTTAACTACCTCTTTCCCCCGAGTGAAGCAAGAGCAAAGACTAAATGAAGGCTCATCTTTCTGGCACATGTTTGAGATTGCTGAGCCCTTACCGATCAAGGAATTTAAGATTAGTAGATGATTTATAATTCCTTGGATATAGCGTTAATTACTGAGATAGAAACAAGCAAGCAGGCTGAACATGATGCTATTCTGTTGATGTAGGCAGGACAAGTTACTTTATTTGTAGGTTAGGTTTCTCTGTGTCTGGAAGCATCAGAAGAAAGTCACTGTGATGCATGATAGGAATTTATTTACCAGCAAACATTTGTTAAGCATCTGTTAAATTCAGCAGAGAGAGAAACTATTTAGGTTTGAGTGTTGTCAGAAAAACTCATGGAGGAGTGGATTATCTTAGAATGGTATTTTCCATGAGGTGAGAAATGGAGGAGGAGGGCTATGGATTATATCAGGAAGTGACAATGTGACAGTGTCAGGAAAACGGGGTGGATGGATTTAGTCTGGGCTGCTTGTATTCCTCCTCTGACAACAGACTTGTGAGGTAGGGGTAAGACATATGATGATATTTCTATTAGTAAAGGCATAGCTACATGCATTCTATTCTCTGTCCAACTGAACAGCTTAAGACTGGTCAATAGCAGAGGAAATGACTACTTGCAAATCAAGATTTCAAGGATGTTTAAAGCTGACCATGTTTCCATGAATCTAAAAAAAAATTGGTTCATTTGTATGCTTTGCTCCAAGATTTTTTTAAAATAAAATACATGTTAAATATGAACTAACCTTAAAACAGATTTATTATCAAATCTTTGACAAGATATATCCCAAAGGCAATGATTCCAAAACAATTATGTCAAAATTTGCCAAAGTCCTAATGTTTACATGTTTATCACGTTTACAGAGAGTCTCGTTCACCTGTGCTAATGGCAGACAATGAAATCCTCAAATGCATTTCAGGCATTCTTCCTTCAAATGCTGTATCAATCAGACACACACACACACATAGTAACACTAGTGGGGTAAACTTCTTTCTATTTTATCCTCTGTTAAAAAGGAAAACTGAAATAAAGCAGTTATTGATGACCAGCTCCTGCCTAACCAAGAGTGTAAATATTTAGCCTCCCATTTTCTAAGAACTGTCCTGTGTGGTTGCTATGGTAACGGTAGCCAGCCCCAGTGGCTAATTGTATAACGTGACCTTGCCCCATGGCCACAGTCCATTAGACCAAGATGGGCTGGACCTGCTTCTGTAGGAAGGTGGAACAAGGGACAGGGTGTTGCAAAGTCAGAACTCAGTGGTTATGGATGTAAATTTGAATCCTAAAGTCTAAATGACCTCAGACAGTTTTCATACCCTCACTAAGTTTCTGTTTCCTAATCTATAAAATGGATATAATTAACCTTACTATTGTGAAAAAGGAACAGCTCCTAAGAATTCCTAAAATATAGGAAGCTGTCAGGAAATGTTAGAAATTATTTGTCTGTCATTATTTTATCAACACAAATTTTAATCAGATTTCTCTGTTGCTGGGAATAAACAAGTGATATTTCTTGGGAAAAGATGTAGGGCAGGAGACCTGAAGAAAGCAAGAAAGAGGACATAACTAAGCCAAAAAATAGTAGAGTGCAAGTGAAGGGGCTCCAGAGAAAAGACCCCAAACAAACACAAAGTTCTGCTGAGATTTATTCAAGTTTCAGGGTTCCAGCTCCCACCACACAAATGAAATATCTCTCAGAGTCACTCAGGTTAATAGAGTAGGTCCCTAGAGAGTGTGAGCCTTATTCTGAAGATCTGGGACAAAACATCCACTATGTTCCTAAATAAATGTTGTATTGAAGTGTTCTATTCACACCATTTATTACCATCTCTGTGTTCTTTGACTTAACATATTTTGGTTTGAAAAACCTAACCTACAAATAAAGTAATTTGTCCTGCCTACATCAACAGAATAGGCTTTATGATTTTGCTGCCTGGATATTTCTGTCAGAATGTAGTACCCTGGGAATGTGCAGTTTGATGGCCAATTAATGATTTTTAATATTAACTCAAGGAGTTGTCCTAATTTTGTTTTCTATTCCAGATAAAGTCAGATGTCTTGGGAGCTATGGAGTCTGTAGGGATGGATAGCCTGGGTTCCAGTTGCTACAGTTTAACTAGTGGGTCATTTTACTTCTCTGGAAAAAAAGTGTAGATAAGACTAGTACTTAGATAAAATGTTTGCAATGAGGATTAGATTAAATATGGCTTGAAAGCATGTTGCCTAAAATATCATAAATGTTCAGTAATGGTAAATGCTGTCATGATTAATAGTAACTAGGTATATTATTAGTTCCACTTCAAATAAGCAACAAGACTATTCCTGTTTTGAAAAAAATAGCTTTTGTTATTCTCCTTTCTAATTTTGATTACTGCTGGATCACACTGCTCTTTTTATTCATAATTCGCCCATATGATTTAAATGATTAATCTTGTAAGGCATGGTGATCAGATACAATTCCCCCTAGACACTTAGCAAATCAGTTGCCTATCTATGCTTAATTTGATCTTTCAACAGAACAATTCACTCCTTGTTTGGTTCAGAAGTTTTAGGCAATGAGGAGCATTCTATTATTCCTATCTGATATTTGACCAAATTTCATATACATAATGTAATTCATAATTCATAATAACCACAGGGCTAATGCTATATCAAAAATCCTATTGTGCACCTTTATTATAAGATAAAAATAATCTTCCTTAAATCTCAATAATCTTATTCAGGAATTCAAAGGCATGCTATTTATTTTTCAAAGGAAGAGAAAAGTTTTGCTCACTTGCAGCTTCCTTAGGGCCCTGTCCCTTAACAACACATTTTGAACATCACCTTGTGAAATACCATGCCAGGTGCCAGAAACAGAGTATTTGAAAAAATTCATTTCTCACGCCCCTCTATTTTCTTCTTTCTCAAAAGATTCAAAATTTAGGAAGGAAGGTTTCATTTATTTCGATCCGTAAGACTTCATTTTTCTAATGACAATATAGGCTATTAAACCAACCATCAAGTAAGCAGTAATTCAGTACTTCCTCTAAACCCTCAACACACTAATAACTCTGAGATTTGTGAGATATGTGTGTCTGCAATTTTTGGCATCATGTTAAGAAAACAGGACGTTTATCTATTTAAGAAAATAACTCTATCAAGTGATACTCTATATGTGGTCAACAGCTAAATTGTATTTGTTGTTGTTGTTGTTGTTAGGTGCCGTCATGTCGGTATCCGACTCATAGCAACCCTCTGTACAACAGGGGAAACACTATTGTCAGTGCTTCTCTGCTGTTTGTAGGGTTTTCAATGGTAGATTAACTTTTTGGGGAGGGGGTTGCCAGTTCCTTCTCCCAAAAATTGTATTTAATAGACCGTAAATATGATCAGAATGCAAAACTGAAAAGTAATTTGTTATTATATTAATTTTTAAGAAATGGTTTCATTAAGCATTTGGGCCTCTGAGAAAATACAGGATTTCGATGAGTGGAGGCAGGAGGAAATTTCCATGAGGTCTGCATGTCATTGTAAAGATTTAGATGCAAAAATCATAATGACTATTATTTATTGAGTACTATTGATAGGTATGTTATTTACATATCCTCATTTAAAATCCATCAACAACTTTACAGGCATAGGCAATTATAATAATATAGATATTTGAGAGACTTTGAGTCTGAGAAGATTAAGCTATTTGCTCAAGGTTGTGTTGCTGGAGGTGGTAGGGTCTGCATTGAGCCAACCTGAATCTTAGAGCCCGTCCTGCTGACTCCCAGGCTGCATTGCCTCAGGGAAAGTAGGACTTACGTGAGTGACTAAAATAAATGGTTAATATTGTGAACAAGCGAGGAAAAATGACAAAACTATTTATGAATTATTTGGAATACAGGCAAAAGAGTACGAATTTGATCTCAAACCTGAATAATTTTGCAACTTTTATTTTGGATCACTCTGACTTGCTTTGAAATCTTTTTCTTTTTTTATCAGTAACTTTTTTAGCCAGATCCAGAAAGAGGAATATCACATGCTTTCTCTCAAAGACTTTTATACTACATGCGAACAAAAAGGCATTTTAAAATAATATTCAATTGATATATCTTTGAAATACCCATAATGGTATGTATCATAGCCTTTTTATGATGTTTTACTTATATAGAAGCTCAATTGTTATGAATTGAGAAATATTACATAATATCTGCAAAGCTGTACTGATTTATCAACTCTCATCAGATAGGATGGAAATTCATGTTAATTTATTTGTGTTGGGAACAAAAAGGACTGGTATGTATTCATCTTATTCACACTTTTGGTAGTAATCTGATGAACTTCTTTTGCAATGAAGCAGAATATTTTTCTACTAGGGTTTTATTTAAACTATTTATCTAAATCTGGTCAAGTATTCACTCAACTTTTATACTCATTTGCCTTTTATAGCCAAAAATCATCAGAAATCACAATATTAGTGGCTGCTCTGTGACAGTGCCGACTACCTGAAAACCTAGCATTTGTGAGTCAACATGATTTCCTAACTAAAATGAAAGCTACTCACATTGTATGTCCCATAGAACATAAACCAAGGCCAAGCAATCATTTCAAGGATGGAAAAGAAAGGACAGCTGCAGTGGTTGATAATCATGGAAACAGAAATGATCTGAGAAGTAAATCACTATTTTTGTGTGTGGAGGTATATATTTCTATGTTATATTTCTCTAATTTAAACACAAATTATTATGCACACAGAGGTTCAAAGATAACCAAGCAAGTCTTTGCTTGGTTGCCCAATAAATACTTATTCTATATTCTTTTTCAACACTTAAATTTTAAAAAATACCCAAACACATCCCAAAAAACAGCAACACTTACCATGTCATGGTCTGAAACAGGTCCGAAGCTGGTGACAAAGATGTCAGTCTTCACTTCCGTTACACGCTCTGATGAAGCAGGAAATTGTACCATGAGTATCTATCAATAGTCCTTATTAGATGTCACTAATATACTCATACCCAAATGGGGAAATTTATTGGCTTTGATAAGCTATTTCTAAAATAGGTCCACTGTGGAGTCCTGATAATTTACTGCTTACACACGAGATTTCATAGTTAATATTTTCAGTGGAGAACAGAGCCTAAATATGCCCCTTTAGGAAACAGACTTGATGGAGAACTCAGCTGCTTCTTAATGAATTCTTCAAGAATGGACACACTTGCCTAAATGACACTAAAATATCACATTATAATAAGAATGTTACCATGGTAATACACCTTAACTTCAAGTACTTTTACAAAACTAGACAGATCCTTTCTGTATATAGACTACTTTGGGGAAATACATAGTAGACATTAGCTTTCTTATCTCTTTGCGGTCTGAAGAGTACATTTCATAAATGATTGCTTTCTTCTTCTAAATTATAAATGAATCATCCAAATTACTCCTTAGGAAAAATATGGCAACTCATATAAATATTCTCAATTTTGAGGATGAAGAAATTATATCCTGGCATGCAAAAAGTTAATTTCATACATTGTTTCATGTTCAATATGATTTTATTATATTGGCATCTGATGATATATGTGTATATATACACCAACAAAACTTATTTTTTATAGTTCTGTGGCAACTTAGACATTTTCAAAGAAATATAGTCATTCATCAAGAAATACAAAAATGTTCCTTGCAGAAAAGAAAATAATTTGTTGACGGGTGAGAATGAGAAAGATGACTATGTAATTTTCACCTTTGCTCGGAGAAATAACAGCCCAGTATCTTAAGCAGACTATTTCATTTGTGAGTACTTTTGTATCTCTGGCACGGGACATTAAAAACAAGATCCTATATATGTAATGCCTGCAGCCATAGCCCTGTGGCATCTGATTCCGTCAGATCTCGGAAGCTAAGCAGGGTCAGGCCTGGTTAGTACCTGGATGGGAGACTGCCTGGGAACACCAGAAGCTGTAGGCTTGGGAAAAGGACCTGGCAACCCCCTCCCAAAAATCAATTTGCCATTGAAAATCCTATGAATAGCAGAGAAGCACTGACAATAGTGTTTCCCCTGTTGTACAGAGGGTTGCTATGAGTCGGATACCGACTTGATGGCACCTAACAACAACAACAACAACAACATATATGCAATAATAAATTCCTTGGAAAATCAAAAGCTGGCCTGTCTTCAGCAATTCACTTCTGAATACTTAAGACTTTCAGTATAAATGTCTCACAAAAGAGTTCCTGTTATACACTATACATAAAGCATATCTCAATTGATAAAGCAACTTGGAGTTGAAATATTCTTTTTGTAAGCCAACCTCATCTTTTTTCGTCTTTGCAAAATATTTCACTTGCTTTAAAATGTTTAAATAAGCCCTTTACATAAGAATTATCTAGGGTTTACCCTTTAAACAGTTTAAAATGAGGACAAAAAGCTTGGGACAAAAAAGTAGAATTGTGTTTTTGGAACTCACTTCCAATCTCAGCTTTAACATGCTGCCGCAACTGTGTGTAGCTTGAGAGGCACAGTTGTCGGCAATAGCCTCAATTTCCTTACCATTCTCTTCTTATAAGGTAGAATCTAGTTCTTGTCCTTCCAAGCAATTCGCTGGTATATACACCTCTCTATCAATGTCTCTTCACATACAATTTTTTTACTAGACTCTTTTGCTCAGCTAAAACATATATTATTTCTTAAGATTCCACAAAGAGCCCGAATTTTATTAATCAATTGTTTTTGTTAGGTGCTATCAGTACCACTTTCCTATTAAAATAACAAAAAGAAAACCTATGTCATCTATTCACAAAAGCTACAATATATCACATTAAATGAAGTCATTTTTGTCCTATCTGAATCAAGCAAAGGAACCATCACTTGGATTTTTCTCTGTAACTTGTTATCATGAAAAAGTACAAAAATAAAGACAATATATTAGAAACTTTATCATATTTTCACTTTCAATTCTTTTGTAACAAGTATGCTTCTTATTGGAAGTAAGTTTGCTTCTTTTTATATATAAATCAATTTTGTACAATTAAATGTTCCAAAACAGTACAATCAGGAGAATTAATGTCCAAATTATATTCTAACAGAAATCTTAATATAGTCAGATATTCCTGTTGGTACTTTAAAAAAAATTAGTTGAGTCAATCTCACTTTCTTTCCAAGGCTGTTTTAATTCTCTTCTGAAAATAAAGTGTAAGACTTATAGTAAATATCTTATGGAACTTAGTGACATGTACGGAATCAAAATTATGTCAGATTGTTACATTAGGTTTTTTGTTTTTGCCATGCATTTTCATTTAAGGAATATCTCTGAATCTTATCTGCTCAACTGCACGTGCTTGGCAGCTAGGAGCAACTTTCCAGGAGAATTTTACCACTATTATCTATTTCTTGAGTATGGGTACAGCATGGTTTCTACAGTTTAAGAAAATCTCCAAGGTAATTAGCTTTAAAAATTGTCCTACCAGATGTTTTAGATGCAACCAATTTGTATCATTCTGCATGACAAACAGCCTTGAAGAAGTGGGGTGCAAATTAAAGAATACATGTACCTTTTTCCCTGTATTGTTTTTAGATTGTTAATAGATGACCATGCTATATCAGCAATAAATTAAAAAGCCTAAAAGCCTATTTGTAAAAATTATTGTACCGATAAAGTAGAACATGAAACATGGTTAAGTTCAGACACATTTATTGCCATGCGTAATTATTCCTGTGCCGTATAGTGGAAAGTAATTTATTTAACATAAGTGACTACAACTACATTTTTAAAGTCTAGTTTTAAATATTTTTTCTCCAACTGGTCCTAAATATATTTACCACACTCATTCATCCTCCTCAGATACTTCTTCTTTCCAGAGTTTATCATTGCAATATTCCGAGGTAAATACCCCATCTAGCATCCCCATATCATAAGTCCCTGAAATGACCTTCTCTCCACAAACTCCAATCATCTACTTATCCTTAAAGATTTTCTGACTATTGGCCTCCATCATTTTCTCATTCTCTTCCAAACAAACAAAAAATTTTCAAAGCTGCAAAACTGAAGGGTGCCTGTGAGGGCCTGCAGTGTCTAATAAACCACAAATGAAAAGAGTGAGTGACAGCCTAGGGAGGGAAGAAGCAAGGTCAAATGAAATTCTGCAGGCTATCCATTTCTTGGGCTGTGGAGGATACAGTAGTTAGAAGAGAAGAACAAACTATTTCTGTATTGTCCCTTCTAATCTATTTCCTTCATCACCACATACCCTCTTTTTTCCATTTGTCATCAGTGGTTATAGTGAATGTCCAGTGGAACAAAAAATTTCCATAGCTGGAATATTCTGCTTATTACCTATCTCTGTGGATGATTCCCTATGAATATTGCCATCTTAATGTCTCTGAGAAATTGTCTATTGAGTATATACGTTGTTGTTACGTGCAGTCAAGTCAGTGTCCGACTCATAATGACCCTGTGTACAATTGAAACACTATTGTTAGGGCTTCTCTGCTATTCATAGGGTTTTCAATGGCTGATTATTTTTGGGGGAGTGGGCTGCTGGATCCTTCTCCCAAGCCTACAGCACCTGGTGTTCCCAGGAGATCTCAGACCTAAGTACTAACCAGGCCCTGCCCTGCTTAGCTTCTGAGATCTAATGGGATCAGATGCCCCAGTGGTATGGCTTCAGGCATTGAATAAATATAGTCAACCTTATTTATCTCTGTGTTTCTCTTACTTATCCCTGTGTTTTCCTTATTATCTCAGTATTTGCGAATGCTACTCTAACATTACTAAATCTTGAGGGTAAGTTTGAAGTGATTATAGTACATTGTTTCTGGTAAAAATAAATAAATAGATAAATAAATAAAATAATCTTCACAGTGTAAGTATAGAAAACTCAGAAAGATATGAAAAATTGAAAATTCCTGGAATACCACCATCAATAGAAATCCACTTTCTATTCAAATCTGTACTCAATGTTTATCCTTAAACCACATTTTTACTCAGCTCAGTATAATTTCAATGACAAGGGACAAACTCCTTTAACCAAAGAAAATCTTCCACTGCAATTTCAGGAATTCCCTAAGTGCTATGTGGAGTCATTCTTCTTTAAGAAAGAAGGTTTATAACCCCAAGACCAAGGGCTCAAGAGAGAACATTGTTGTGAGTGATTTTCACCAAAATTGAAAATAGTGGCACCATTAACTTTCTTTCTTGACACAAAAATGGTGGTTTGAAATTAAGACCTCTTTAGGACCAGAAATAGAACAAAATGTAAAATGTTCATATACTTACATACTTTGGCTGAGGTCTAAGAAAATTGCTAAGGAAACTTCCTTTTCTCAAATTCTGTGGAAATTTAATATTCTCAGTCCCCTGTCCTCAATTAGATTCCCACAGAATTTGTATCTGTCTCTGTAGACACATCTTAAGGAACTTTAGAACCCACATGATATTCTCTAGGACAAGCACCTGTTGATGTAGTGTCAGACTTTAAAAGTGTTATGAGAAATACCTAGAAAGTATCCAAGGCCTTTCTATTGATCATAAGACAAAAAGACAACATATTTTTATGAGTCTATGTATTCTATTTAAGAGCATACAACATGAATCAGGAACTTCTAATGAAGTTAGGTAAAATACTGCGTCTTACATATTTTGGACACGTAGTTAGGAGAGAACAATCCCTGGAGAAGGACATCATGTTTGGAAGAGTGGCAGGTCAACACAAAAGAGGAAAACCCTCCACCAGGTGGATTGACACAGTGTCTGCAACAATGGGCTTAAACATAAATAAGATCGTTTGCCTGGCACAGAATCAGCAAGTGTTTCGATCTGCTGTACATAGGGTCGCTATGAGTCGGACTCGGCACCTAACAACTACAACAACAACAAAATAATTGTAGACCTATCCAAAGCTAAATGTGACTGAATCCCTTATATAAAAAGGAAATTGTCAGAAAATAGAAATCAATTATAACTTGGATAGAATAAATATTCAAAGAGCTAATTAATCAAGGGATTTTTTCTCAGTCACATTTCCTTCACAGTAATCTTCCCATACTCAATATAAATAAAACTTTACTGATTCTTTAAGTGTAAATGTACACATGTATTTAATAAGTTTTTAAGGAAAAAATAAGAGAATTATATAAAATTATATGATGACAATGATAATAATTGTTTTGGAAATATTTCAAAATAATAAATTGATGTTAAATAAATTATTTGATGATAAATAAATCAGTTAAACTCAAGCCTTAAGCAAGCAAACCCTTCAATGTTATGCCATATATACATGTATGTATATATATTATGCAAAAGTGTATGTATGAATGTACAAATACTGTTCTTTATAGTCTGTGAAAAATAGATCTGTTTTTATTGGGAATTTCCTATAATGTTGATACCCTGCTGATAAGTATTGAAATAGCAGATGTTTAGAAGTGATAATTCAAAATGATGATTATTAGTACTGAGGGTATAAATGAGAAAAGCACTGGTGTAAAGTAAGCAGTAAGTACACTGAATTAAGAATCTAAGTGCTCAGATTTTAACTCTGATTTTTTCTCTAGAAGAGCAAGCTGTATGGTTTTGTATACAATTTTATCTCTCTGAATCAATTTTTTCACTTATTGAGTGAAGAAACAGTGCATACATCATAGAATATGTAGAACTGGAGTGAGAGTTGAAGAAGATTGGAGTGCCAAAGAACATTTTGAGAAGCATTCGATGGGTACATTAACTTTAGTCAATAATTGTTCATTTAACATTTCCATGTGCCAGCTAGATAGGATTCTAGGTGATAGTAGCGCAATGAGAAGCAGAAGAGCAAATGCTCCTGTTCTGTAGCATATCTCATAGTTTTTAAAGGAAAACATATTTAAGACAGATCAGATAGGTAGAGATGCAGATATAAATACAATACAGTTATGCACAGACACACAATGCACATTGTCCTAGTTAAATTCATATTTTTATAAATGCTCTGAAAGAATGTCTTTCAAGTGATGACATTCGCACTGAGAGCTGAAAGATGAGAAAAATTCAGTGAGGACCACATCCAGGGAAAGACATCAAGGAGAGAAAGAACCAAAGCAAAGGATCTGATGTGAAAATAAATGTGTTTAAGAAAGAGAAAGACTAGTATATCTGGGGCCAGGTGATGCTGATGCACCAGATCATGCTCTGGAGCCCAGTGGGACCACATTGAAGAGTGTTGTGTATTTCGGAAAGCAGCTGACCTTTATTCTAATACATAGGAAGCCTTTAGGTACTGAAGTAACATGATGTTACTTGCAGCTTATACTGTTTGGATGGTGGATTGTAAGAGTGGCTCTAATAAAAGAAATGGAAGAGGGAATGAATAAGAAGAATTATATGTAATGTTTTAACAACACCTATCATAACCATCTGTTTAATATGGCATTTCCCACATTTTCACTGAAAATAGTTCTATTGAGGAACTCAGACTAATATTCACTAGGCCAGGTTCCATGGACTCATAACTAATGAAAAAAGTCTACTGGCACCTTTAAGCTACTTTGTGTGCATTTGTTCACAGAGACGTTAGTCATAATAATGATATATACTTCAAAATATAACTGTAAAATGGCCTAGTTTGAAAACTGAAAATATCCTGGACTCCTGCATACACATTCATGTATGGTCCTGGATTAGGCAATATTTCAGCTCCCTGATGACCTGCCAGGAGCAACATCTTTGATCCTTGTCCTTCCTTTCTATTGTCTTAATGCCTTAGAAAAATTGGCAACTTTCCCCTAGTTGGTATGTTAGAGCTACTTAATTTTGGCTACATTTACCTACTAAATCTGGATATGGGGTAGACTGTCAAGTTTCAAGATGTCTAACCAATTCCTGATTCCTTGGCGTTTTTGATTCCAAGAACTCAGATGACACCAGCGTCTCTGAGAAAGAGAGGTCAATTTTATTACAGTAGATATTTATCCCATGTTTACAGAGAAACTTCCTTCTTCCTTCCATAAAGGATGTATGGTTTCTACTGAGAGAGGGCTAACATTAAGGGAGTAGTATATAGTGTGCTGTTAGAGAGTGAGTTTCTTTTGGTCTGTATAAATCTTGATCTAGATTGTACAACTCGTTATAGCTTTGAGGCACCATATTTACTGCTGTAGTATTTTAGTTATACAAGAGAAATAATATAACCATGTTAGATGAGCGTTCTATCATTTAAAACCTGGTTTATATTATTTTCTAAAATGGCAGTCTGTGATTATTATAAATGAGATTCTCATCTCAAAAACATTACATCATTGTTCAAGTATAGAATTAATATTCTACCATAAAAAGCAGCAATCTATAGAAAACATTGTTTTTAAAAATACAATACTGGTAGTCAGCTGGGATTTAGCTCAGGTGGTAGAGAGCAGCCCAGCACTCTCTGAGGACCGGTGTTCGATCACTAGCACCACAAAAACAGGAGAAAGTTGTGGCAATCCACTCATAAAGCAATCCCGAAACAATCAACCATTGAAAACTCCATAAAGGTCACTATGAGTGACATATGACTGGATGGCACCTAACAACAACACTGGTACTAGAATCAAGATGGGAAGTGGAAACAGTATAAAACGGTTGAGAGTAGGTGCCCAAGAAATCAATTACCTCAATTTACTAAGACTGGTCTTTGTAACTTGAGCATAGTCTAAGAGGCTTCCTTTCATCACAGGAAATTCTTAGAACTGATTAAGCAGATGATTTGTACACAACAGTAAAGAAAAGAGAAGAAAGTTTTATAAGCATGCTAGAAATTCCTTTGGGCGTCTAGGTGGATTCATTACACAAGCTGGACTCATGAGCTGACTGGAGATCTCAGGCAGTAAAGGTTTAGAGGTGCTCTCTGTTCATTTATCAGTTCCTCTTGCATTTTTGGTATCTGCCTTTTCTCTGAAATTAAGCTGAGTGGTGGAATGTCTACACAGGGTATTTCTGTGGAAGTTGTCAAAGTTGGAGCATCTGCTCCATAGTTTGCATTAACAGAATGAAAAAAATCTACAGTAAATTCCAAGGGAAATATTCCAAGAGTAGAATTTCAGAATGTAATACTAAAGCTCATTTTTGAACAAAATAAATATAACAATGAAGAAAAGAGATTAAGACAAACTGTTTTAATTTTTTCACATATTGTCAGTAGAATTTTAAAATTTTACCTCACATTATTACGTGAGAGAAATATCTTGTCACCTCTACTTCTGAAATTCTATTTAATGTAAATACAAAATATCTATTTTAACATTAGTTGAATATGAATCCAACTTTTCTCTCTGATCGCAGATCACATGGTATGCAAAATAATAATAGATGTTTTCATGAATATCAGGCATCTTATAACCTGAAGATAGATTGAATTTGAATTAAAAAAAAATTCTTATAATAGGCCAGATGTGATGGCTCATGCTTATAATCCCAGTGATTTGGGAGGCAGAAACAGGAAGAGCACAAGTTCAAGACCAGAGGCAGCCCAAGTACCTTAAGGTGACACTGCCTCAAAAAAAAAAAAGTAAAAAATTGGGCTGGGAGTGCAGCTTAGTGGTACAGCACTTGCAAAGCAGACAAGTGCAAGGACCTAGGTTCAACCTCCCAGTACCCCCCCAAAAAAGTCTTAAACTACTTTCCCTATTCTCTAGTGAAATATGATTTACAAAGTTGCACAAGATTTCACAAAAAATCTACTTTTTAGCACACTTATAGTTTTCCACTTCTTTATTTTAAAATAATGAAATATATCCTAAGGTCCAAGCTAATCCACTAAGAAACCAATGCCATTATGCCAGCTGCAGAGAATTTCCAACCCAATTGGCTTCTTTTAAAAGTTGTATGCTCTGCTATTTTACAGCTGAAGTCTCTTACAATAGTTTGGCTATTAGTTCAAAAGTTTTGTAAGGGCATGAATAAACCAAGACTAGAAAATTCTAATGATCAAGTCTGCTAGGAGGCATAGATTATTTTTTAAACAGTATGTTGATGCTAAAATGCCTTGAGAGGACACTCCGGTTGCAAATGTTCTTCTGATACTTTAAGTTAATTGCATATATTTCAATTAATCTAAGCAACCTCTCAATTAATTATTTAGATTTCCTTAAGCAAAAACTAAATTGAAACAAAAACAAAACAAAGCAAACCAAAAAATGCAAATCTAGAACAATAACAGCACAAAGAAAAGAACTTTTAACTAAATACAGTTGTGTATGGTAGAGGTAAAATCCATTCTTTACCTACAATCCCACCTACCTATCTGCTTATCTACTTCTCCACTTGTTCCTCTGGGCTGGTTATATTAGGAATACACATCCATGTCTCTTTCCTTGGCCATATTTATGTAGCTTGATGAGAAAGTCTTTGAGAGCCATCTATCATCCCATACATTATTTATAGAGATTAAATTTAAGACTGAAGTTAGAAATTGTAAGAGTACTTCCAGGAACTACCATGAAAATGGAGGGAGAGGGTACAAAGTTCTTTAGTCAGCCCTTCAAAATGTGGCTCAACCACGATTGTATTGCTTCAGCTGTTAATTTAATTGTGTTCTAGTTAAAAATGAATTTGTCCTAATTTGTTCTCCAAGGGTGGAATGAATTTGTTCACAAAAAAAAAAAAAAAAAAAGAAGCCTTTTGTTGCTGTTGTTAAGTGCTGGTGGAGTTGGTGTCTAATTCATAGGGACCCTACATAAAACAGGCAAAACACTGTTGTTAGTGCTTCTCTGCTCTTCATAGAGTTTTCAATGGTTGATTGTTTTGCCGGAGTGGGTGGCCGCGTCCTTCTCCCATGTCTTTTGTAAATGGAGGTAAATGGGAAAGACAGCCTGTGGACAGGAGGAAAAGGACACCCTGACCTTTGAAACATGACCAGGACAATGCACAGTGCATCATTCTAGCTCAATACAGAATTTCAGCATATCATGAAGTGTAGCTTGTTTACTTAGAAAGGCAAAAAGAAGGGAAGGATATTATGGAAACGTCCTTAAAAACCTGAACTCTTCCGGCAGGATTAACCTTTGGATGTCTGTCTATGGATTATTTTCACCCAGGTCTGCACAGTTCAGGAGGAGTATCATATAATTTTTTAGGAAGCTGAAGAATATCCAGGCTTCCTTAGTTTATTATAATTAGAGGCAGTAGGGAAAAGCTTGTGAAAATGTATTTCCTCAGAGAACTTCTGGGTTGGTCTCAATTGAAAACAATAGTCTGGATTATTTAAACCAGTCTTGCATCTGCCCATCCTACAGTGCCAACACCTCTACACTTCCTCTCTGTCCCTCTCCATCACCTCCATTCCTCTCACTAGTCTTAAATACTCTCTTCCTGTCTTCTTCTTATTATTTATTTTGCTTTCCACTTTTCTTTAATATTTTCTTTCTTCACACTTTTCTGATTTTTTTTCTTTCTCCAACTATATTATTTTTCTAGAATGACCATGGTTGAGCAAGAGTTTTTGAAAATATGTTTTTCAGCCCCTCATCACAAGAAGTCGCAGAGATTGTAAATGAGAATGAATTAAATAATTATTGACAATTTGATTTGTAGTTTGTTGATACTGATAATTTCAATTCAAGCTTCTTTAAAATTGTGTCCATTTACTTTGTAATTAAAATATGAACCTGGCTGATTTATTTTTCTCTTGATATTCTTGAATAGAACAAATAAAATTTTAGAATTCCATATAGTCTAATTTATTTTAGCTTTCCTGTTAAAAATACTTTTTATGGTACCTCTGTTTATATGATCCTTTTATTTTCAATTTCTGAAAAAATTATTTTTCTGAAAAAATATCCTTTTAAGGTAGTAGTACAATATCTATCATCTGAATCAACCCAGTTGTATATCTTGTTCCTAGTTATCAGACCAAAGGTATACATTTCCAAAGAGTAATGCTATGCCTTCAGGTACAGTGTATGTGTTTAACAAACAAGTCATGAGGAATTTGCACATATAAGAATAAACTCTCAGTTTGTCACATTTCTCTATTTTCCAAAGACATTCAAAACAAAATATCTCTGCCTTTTGCACAGTGTTATTATTTTTTTATAAAATGACATTTGTCATAATAAAGAAAACAGTATACCCCTTTCTCTTGCGAGAGGAAATTATCCTAGCTATGATCATGAACTTACTAAGAGAAAACTTACTCCCTTATAAAGCTAATCTTTCAAGTATCTCCTCAATATAGTCTTTTCAACTGAAAGCAAATGAGTCATGTTAAAAAATAAATGGTAGGGGGTCCAGTCTGCAATAGACATTTACTGGGATCCATGTCATACTAAATTACAGCAAGCTACTTTTAAATAAACGAAATTAAATACTTTAATTCTGAAAAAAAATTTTCAGCTTATACTGTCCAGCAACTGCGGTGTTAACATTTTTCTCTAATTTGATAGGTGAATGTTTTTATCAGTCTTAAACCTATATTTAATATTTAAACGGTCCTCTAGTGACAGATATTCTCAAAATGTACTTAAAATTTTGTATGACTCTGTAATAAACACATGCCATTTTATCCATTAAGGATTAAAAATGCACAACAAAAATATGAAAAATTAACTTTAATCTTAAAGCTTTTTTATATACCTCAAATCCATTACATTTAGTCCTACCACAGTCCAGGACAGTATTTGAAATAGAAACAGAAGACATAATTGAACTATTTTAAAATTTGTTTTTATAGACATCATATTCTCTAAATCAGTGTTCCCAGCAATAAAAATATCAAAGAAAACAACAACAAAAAATCATCCTTAGTAGCTACTAAAGCACATCCATTTATAAAAAAATTATTTCCACAAATCCTGGAATTCTCTGTCACTATAGCCCAATGTAAAAGAATATGTCTTATCTGTATTTGGCCAAAAACTATTTTTGATCTTTACCTTATACATTCATTTTTGTTATTTTCAAAGACTAAACAGATAATTAAATAGATAAAAAAACAGTAATGTTGAAGAAGAATTAAGGTACTCATTTCTATAAGCAAATCTCCCAGTATCAAAAACATTAAAAATTATCTTTTCAACCTATTAGTTTAGTTTGTACATCTACAATGTCTCTAGGTCTCCATGGTTTAGGTGTCTATATTAGGATTAGTTCAAATGCTTCTTGCTTGGACCATATGTGATAATGAATTAATATATACATTTCTTAAAGGGTTACATACAATTACATGAAAATTAGATGCCATACTTTGTTACTTACATTCTGAATAACAATACAAACACATTGCTGATCATTAAAGGAAGTGTGTATGTGCGTGTTTATGTATAGTTCTTAAACTGAAAACTATACACAAATCTTTTGGATGATGCTCATATGCATACATTAAAATATTAAATAGCATTTTACTAACTAGGATGCAAAGAGAGTTTTTAGGAAGGTTGTAAAATTCTGCTGATTTTATAGGGAATGGTGTGGAAAAGAAAAGATTCAATAAAGGAAGCATATACATTTTAATCTGTACTTTCAAAAGTCTTGTTTTTTTAAAAACCTATGACAATAATCTGATTTTTTATTTTTGTACATTCTTCCTTTATCTGTAATTTTTGCAATCAATTTCAAATTTTATGAATGAAGAAGAATTTTCTGAGAGCTAGTTCAGGTGTTTATTTATACACAAGATTGTGTACACCATAATGCTATACATTTTGTGACTACTCCATTTGGACTTTAAGATATTTTATTTTTCTTCTGAGATAGTGTCTCCCCATACAGCCTAGCCTGCTCCTGAAGTCCTAGGCTTAAGGGATCCTCCTGTTCCAGCCTCCTTCATATCTAGGACCATAGGTGTATGCCACTGTGCCCAGCAAATGTAAGACTTTTTTCCTAAGAACTAAAATAAAAACTAGATGGATGCTAAGTTGAAGAAGTAGCATGTCCTAAAATAAATGTTTGAAATTGATAAGGAAGGACACCTGGTAAGACTTTTGACCTATATTTCAGTTGTGACTTTGACAAGGCATTTCCTCTTAAACCTCTAAGATACTAATAACATTTGGCAGTTTCAAAATAGACACATGATGCTAATCCATGAGATTATACTGTGTAAGTATGGTTTTAAATGGATCTAGGGTGGGGGATACTGCTCAGTGGTACAGCTAACCTAACCATGTGCAAGGCCCTTGGTTATATTCCCAATACCATCAATCAATCGATCAATCAATACTTCTAAATCTATGCTACTATTTTGTTTTAAAAATCAGTGTTTGAATTCTTAAATTTCTTTTTATTTGCTTATCTTTACTACCTACGTGAAGAGAGGTAGCTTTCTGAATACTGTTGTTTAATTATGATTTAAACATTACTATTAAATACTTTCCACAAGTGCTTTGGATAAGGCACAATACCAGCTATAGCTTGCAATCATGTATTCTAACTTTGACTTCCTGTGACTATTTGAATGGTAACTTATTTATTTAGTTTACTTGTTTTATTCTGTGAGAAACATGTACGGTATTACATATATTTAGTATATACATTATATATGTGTGTGTGTGTATGTATGTGTGTGTGTGTGTTTTATTCTCTTCCTCAGAAGAAATTCATCAGTATAATCAATTAATTGGTCCACAACCAGAAATAAAATATTACTACAGAAAACTAGGGTGTATGTTCAAACGTATGGTTAAAACAAGAACAGTATCATCTGTCTCATTCACCTTCCAGACTAGAGATTGTTGATAATCTAACAAAAAATAGTGGGTTGATATGTAATCCAAAATAAATGTTTGAAACAATAGAATCAAAGGTATCCCATTTGAATTCACACAGACGTGGCATTGTCAGGTGAAACTGATCCAGTTTTTAGACTGGATGGGAGAATATTATCTCCATTTTTTCTTGCATAATCAGATTAACAGAAATTGTACTTGTGAAGTAAATATAGCATCTCTTTCATGTCATTATGAAAATTTTGTGTCTTTCCTTTATGACACACCAGTATGTACATAAAATGATCACAGTAAATTAAATTAACATAGAGAAATCTACTAAAACTGAGATTATTAAACTATATGCTACCATTCTCATTACTTCACCACTAAAGCGAAAGCAAGGTTGTAATAGTAGAGATTTAATACTATTCTCTAAAACAAAAATATTAGAATGCAGCTCACCTCCCAATCCTGGTCTCAGGCGGTTGTCATAGCCATCTAGGAGTCGGTCTAGAATCCTTGTGAAGACAGTGGTATTGTCTTTAAGTTCATCTTGCAGTGAGGGCTGTCCATAGCTGAGAAAAAGCATAAAGAAAATTAATGGCTTAATGATATTCATTTCTGCTGTAACCTCTTTCCTATTAAAACCTTTCCCAGATTTTTACTTTTCTTCCTATCAAGTGTTTGACAATTCCTTCTGGTGAATTTTTTTTTTTTTTTTATGGCCATGTTATAACTCTTGCTATTTTCTCACATTCCTCTTCACTGATGATAGGTTCTTTATTTTAATATTTCTATATGTGGCAGGAAGGTTATAGGAAATGAGTTGTATCTCCTTATTTTTTTTTCAATTCTCAATATGTTGTATATCTTCTGTATATCTTCTCTGACCAAGTGAGAATGTTAACACATGCTAGAGAAAAGTATCTAGAATACTTCTTCTTACTTCTTCTTGGATTAAAAAATACACACACACATATGTACATGAGATGCAAAATATAATTCATAGATTTGTTTTTTAATTTAACACAACAAAAAGCCTAAGTTTACCCCTACCAACAACCCTTCCTTTATCCACTCCCTATACTGGATTTGATATAAAGTTTTGATTTTTTTTACGTTCTTTAAAGATTTTAAGGAGAGAAACACAGACAAAACTATTTCTTAGGTCAATGATATTTTCATCATTGAAAATTTCCACTCTCTTAAGATTTACAATCTAATATTTAGAATTTATTCAAATTTTTAATTAATTGAATTTTGTCATTTCTGGCTTTGGACATAATAGAATCCTTCAAAAAGTTTAAATTCAGTATTCCTAATTTATAATTTACTAACAACTAACAGACTGTAGCAGTTTAAATGTTTTATTTAAGAAAGCACAGCTAGTTATGAACAAAGTTTGACCTCGAACTCAGATTTTTTTCAACTTTTGGGCAAAAACTTCATTTCCAGACCAACAAGAGCAACCATGACATATAAGAACAATTGTTTCTATTTAAATCTTACTGTTCAAACATGTAGCCTGTATCTGTTACCATTATTAGTCTTTGATTTTCAGTCACACCACGGCCACAGTTCAAATATTGTGTGTTTCTGATATCGATCACATTACTGTCTATGCTCCTTGAATCATATTTTATGGAATGATTAGCATGACACCTCCAAAACCCTTTGAGAGAATAATTTTCTATCTTAGGACAGATCACACTCACTGAAAAATTTCAGTGATAGCTCTGACCTTGAGTTTAAAAAATATGTGAATATAGGGTGTAAACTAAGAATCTGTCACAAAACTGTATCTTTCACATTTTCCATTTAATACACTATTTACTTCACTTATGGGTGCTTATATTGCTAATAAATATAAGAACAATAGTAATATTTTAAACCAGAGTTCACTTTTTTGACAGGAGCAAGAATACAATCAATTATCACACTTCAAAAACAAATACTGTTTTGCAAATACTTAATTTTGTTACCAGCAAAAGGCAGTAGGTATTTTCCTGATACAGTTTTAATTTAATAAAGTTATTAAAATTAAAAAGTATCCATGGCTTCAAGTATATGAAATTAATTTCTATGAAGCAATTTTTCATTCTCCTAAATTCAACATTAATATGACACACATTGAGGGCTTACTCTCCTTTGGCAAAATTAAACATCTTGCTGCTTGTTAACATCAAATTTTCAATGAGCTCTGTGTCTCTCAATATGTCTCATTGGCAGATGACAGCAGTAAGGCAAAAATAGTTTTCTGAATGCAATTATTTATAAAAACTCATTGTCACCAAACCAACTGCCATCTATGCATCTTTCAAGGATATTGGAAGGTCATCTTGATAAGGATGGTAAAGAATTTCTAGCGTACCTTAAGATGAGAGGAACTCCCGCTAGGGAACTCTCAAGAAGAAAACAGTAAAGTAAGAAGGAGAAAAGACGTGATGGGGTGACAGGAGAGAACACTGTTAGGTTTTAACATAGTCCTTAGAATATGCTATGTCTCTTACCTTTACCTGTGTTTCCTACCTTTAAACAGCTTATGTAAAATTTGTGAAATGGCTTTCTCTCTTGTTCTGTCTGTAAATTGTTTTTACCAATTATTGTCATGGGGGTATGAACACCAAAAGAAATATATCTCTTCCCCAAGAAGATCAGTTGACCATCCCACTTAGCATGGGAATTTTTCTTTTATATGATTTTGGAATCAGGTTCTTCTTCATCTTTAGTTCTGATTTATTGTGTCAAATTGTAATTTAGAGTGTGAGAACAACCTTAGGACAAAGATGACGATTATTTTGGGGGGATAAATACTCATGCCAAGGTAGAGTGTGCTAAACTGAATATATATTTTGAAGAGAAATGTCAGTGACACTACCTGAATTTGATTCCATATGAACCACTATATAATAAAACACTGTGCACTACCTCCATCTACAGGTCATTGCAATAGTAACACTTCATATAATTTTTTCAAGTGCAATGAAGATCATTTAAGTTCCCAAATTAAGAGTATCTGACACTAATGTATCTCCTGCTCATCTGGTAGTCAGTATTTACCATGCATAATAGCAAACAATGACAACAGAAAACTTCTCACAACACAATCCTCTTAAGTTCCTGTGTCTTCCCAGGTTATTCCATCTCTCTGTCTTAACTCACAAAGGTTTGCTTTCCACTACATTTGAGGGATCTCAGGTCTGTATAATATTTCTAGTACTTTCTTATGGGTCACAGCAATACACTGCAGAAGAAATATCAGAGCAGATAAAGAAGGATCTGAAATATGTGGTCATTATATAGATGCTACTATAGTATAGTCTTGATTGGGTGATTAGAAAATATTTTAAATATGGTTAAACTTTTAAAGTTTTGTCTCATAAATTGTCTACATAACAATTATGCTTAATTAGAACAGTTTTATTTTACCTTATATTTTAAAATATTGTTTAATACAGCCCACTTCTATTAATTATATAAATAATCATTTCAAGACATAATATGCACATGAATTTATACAGGTATGACTTTAAAATTAAAAATATTAAATTTCACTTCCATGTATTCCCAAGTTTTTCTATGATCTTTACAACTGGCTAAAATTTTTCTTGTTGGAAAATCCACTTATGTAGTATGTCTACATTAATTGAGGTAACTTTTTCCATAAATTACTAAACACGCATGTTTTGTTCAGTTATAGCTGGATAGTGAAAAAGTTCAATTTAAGATTTAAAAGTTGAATTAATACATTTCTCAACAAAGACTTGTTAAGTACATTGTAACTAACATACAAATAAGATGATTATTTTTTCTTACTATTTTTCTTTATTCTTAGCTGAGATTTTATGGCAGTTAAGTTTTTTGAATTCCCTTAGTCATGAATTCATCCATGGGCAATTTTCTTCCCCCTTATGGGATAAAGGAAAAGTTACAGGAATTCGCATGCAGATTTAAAATAAAGTGTCCCCACCTTCTTCCAGTCACTGTGCTCAGAAGGAGGGTCCAGGCCCAAAGATAGTCATAGAGACCCGGACTTTTCTTCATCACGGGCTTGAGCAGCTGAAAAATAGAATAAGTAGAGATCAATGTGTCTTGCAAGAAACACCAGGTTATAACCACTAGGGCTGACTGAGGCAGTTTAGATGAATGCTTTGAAGTCAGGAAATGACCTCACTGGAATATGACACCTCATTGGAAGCAATGGAAACCTGGACCATCCATTCTCCACTTGCCCTTCCATTTCTCCATTCAGAAATATGTCAGTATTTTAATTTCTCCTGTAAAAGAGTATAAGTTGAAAGGCTTTCAGATGACAATATTGCCCAACAAAAAATCTGTGAGTTGTTTTCTCTAGGTTTTATATCTCCATTATAGTTCAAATTATTCACTCTTTGTTTATCATCTGAAAAATTTGACCTTTCTGATTTGCGTCCCCATGACTGAACTCCACCTCAGAATTTTTAAGCTGGTGTCAGTAACAGGGAGAATATGTTTGTGTGTGAGATGTGGTAGGTAACATATTCTGTTGACTGAATTCATCTCTGAATTCTGGATGTACCTTGATTTCAGAAGCAACTGTATTTATCTCTTTAAAGACCACTGGAAACACACTGTTGAATGCCAAAGTTGTGCTCCTGTTCCATGCCTGGCATTGCCTTATTGAATATGCTCACTAACGTTTCGTTTCTGTGATGCTAAAGGACACACTTTATAGTCAGGCCATGTGCTGATCTCTCTTTCACATAGAAACCACACACACAATTGCACACACTCATGCCCACACACATCTTTTAAGCCTTCTCCAATGCTGCCAGGTTGCTGCTAAAAACTGTTTCATCTCAAACAGATGGAAGCTTGAGTGCTCTGCGTTGCCTGGAAGGGGGGATCTTTATTCCCTCTTAGGTAAAGTGCAATCAATCACTCTCTGATTGTTGAATTTAGACTTGGTAGTGGGATACTGAGGGAATGGAGGAGTGAGGAAGGCTTACAGAACTAAAAATACATAAAACCCATTTGTGGACTCAATTTTTGAATTTCAGGGCACTAACTAGTTAAAAAGCAGATATGTTAATATTTTACCTTAATATACTATAATTAATTACAGTCATAGTATGAGAAATGTTAAAGGTATGCGTTAGCACTTCCTGAATCTATACTCCTTAGTGGGGTCAGTGATTGATGGATTGCTAGTATTTCAAAGCATATTTTTCAGTAAGTACTCTATATTTCAATGTGTTATGCCTTCAAATTCATCAACAAAATGCTTTCCACACTCTGGAGGGTCATTAAAATCAGTAAAAAGCCATTAGAAACGGGCATGTAAGCAATGAAACAGAATTAATATGTTTAGAGTGAAATGGTGTAGAGATAAGTAAGAACTATGAACCTCATCATATCTTTTACTTGATTCCGTGGCTGTTTTCAACACAGATGAGTACAATATGACAAGAAATCTTGGATAAATATCATTATGTTAAAATATTGCATCTGAATGGCATAATTTTAATTTACTCTTTCATTAATGTTTAACATGTGTTATGAAGAGAAAATAACTTCCCTCAGCCCTATGAGTTCTCCTTGCTCTTTATAAACGGGGGAAATTCTTGAAGTGGTAAACAAAACAAAACCAAACCCCAAGGCAAGACACCATAGCTTTTCCTCTTCTGGTATTTTAAAAAGAGAAAAACAAAGCTATCATGGCACTTCAGATGTTGAGTAAGAAAGTTTCTTGCAAATACAAACATAAGAAACACTAAGCTGCTTCCTTACCCCTTCCCACCTTCAACCTCCCTCCATCCAGACACACACACACGCTGAACCATATCCCATACCCGTGCCACTCATATCAAATAATAGAGTGAGTTTTTCATCTTTCCACTCAGAGAAACCCCTACACCAGAGGGTATTTCAGCAGTGTCCACTGGAAGGGAGAAAAGAGGCAATTTTTCAGCAAAGATGAGAGAGTGCGTTCTCTGGGATGGAACAGGGAGACAGGCTTTCTGTCCCAGAGTCTTAACTTTAGATGATCGCCCCCAGTGCCCCTCCCAAACTCACCCCAGCTCCCCCTCACCAAGAAGAAACGAAGAAGCAGAGAAGAAGAAGAAGAAGAAGAAGAAGAAGAAGAAGAAGAAGAAGAAGAAGAAGAAGAAAAGGGATGAGGAAGAAAAGAGGAAGAAAGGCCAAAACAACATGTCACCACCCAGCCCGCGGGATAAATTCAAATCTGCCTAAGAAAGGAGGCGAGAAAGAGGACAGAAAGAGAAAAAAGGGTGCTCCGATATCCCTGCAGTTTTCACCCTGCAAGAAAAGACATCGCTGTTTCTACCTGCCCGGGGATCAATCTCTTGTCCGGTCCCCTCTTTTTCCTCCCATTATAGCATTCCTGTCTCTCCAGCGAGGAAAAGGCACGCTGGAAGCTCGGCGTCTCGAGATCCGAAGCCGCACTTACCTCGGGCCCCCTCTGGGCACCGGATCGCTCCAGACCAGGGAAAAGTCTGCGAGGGAGAATCGTGGGGAGCCGGAGCCGGCGCGAGCCCGCGAACCCCCGCGCGCCGGAGCGCAGGGCGTCCTCGCTGTGCCCGCACTCACTCGGGCTGAGCCATCGTGGGCTCTGCGTGCTCCTTCGCCAGGGTTTCACACCCAGATTCGCTTCCCAATATCCGATCTGCAGCTACACAACAAAAGATTTCTCTTTACCCAGACAGTAGTAATACGTCCCAGGGCAAACCGGATGTGAAATAGGCGGTGACTTCATGCCAGAGAGATTTTATTTTAGAAAGGAAGGTGGTACCAGCCTCTGGATGTGGAGAGCAATCCGCCCATTTTTTACATGCAGCGCAATTTAACTTGCACGGCTCTGGCCCTAATCCCCTTCTCTGTGGCTGCAGACCCAAATCCTACAATCTGCTGCAAGCTCTCCCTTTGAGGGGGGTGGGTAGTGGGGACGGAGGAGGGAAGGGTAGATGAGGTTAGAGATGTAGGGAGCGCACTTGCAATCTTTGCACACTGACAGTTTATGAACACAGTGTTTTAAGGGGCGCCCATGAAAACACATCTGATCGATCCAACTCTCCCCCCTTTGAGCAGATATTTAACCACTGCACACACGTGAATGAGCGCGAACCTGAAGCAGGGAGCTGCAGGTGACACGTGTGGCCAGGGCACCGTCCTCTGGCCTCACCCCCTCACGCGCTCGCACACGTATGTCCAAACCCCCGTGCGTTCCAGAGGCTCGGATGGAGAGGGGTCGGGGGAAGACTTCTGACCAGCAGCAAACTGGCTCCTGGCTGCACAGGAGTCCCTCGCACTTTCTCAGGCTGCGAGCCTTCTGCTCCCCACCTTCCCTGAAGCTTAGAGGACAGCCAGAGCAGGCTTGCAACCAGGGTTTTATCTTTGGAGGCAGCTGCTTGTCCCTGGTCGTTTTCACGAAGCAAACACAGGCACTTTTCACTCTACATTGTGCTGGGTGCTGGGACCAGGAATGTTTAACTTTAAATCAATCATTTCTAGCTTTAGAGGCATAGTTCCATTTCCGGAATCATTCCTTTGCCTTGAACTCCGTCATTCTAGGATCAGGAAAGTGGGAAAGGGAGGAGGAGGGATTTTGGGGAGTCAGAGCAAAAGCCTTCTTACTTTTTTTTTTTTTTTCTCCTGCTCTCTTCTATTACACTCCCTGGTAGCTCTCCACCCACGAATAATTACACATTCAGGGAAGGGGCGTGCGTTTCAACCTCAGCCTCACTGAATTCTCAAGGAATCGGGGGTGACTGACTCCCTGGTCGGATTTTGTGAATGGTGGTTTATAGCAGAGTGCATGGGTGCGTCTTCTTGGAGTGCCTGCTCCAAAGACCTGCTCCGCGGGAGCTGTCCTTTCAGCACTTTCGTCCACACTCGGTAGGAGGTGCTGAGAAGACAGGACGTCCCCAAGCAATGCTTCTGGTGGATAAGGTACCAACGTTGGTAAGCACATTGGGTATTTTCCTCAGGTAGACTTCCAGCAGAGAGACATTTGGGATAAGGGCTGAGCATGGCCAAAACGAAAGAAAAGAAAAAATATATATAGTGCATTTCACTACTGGGTGTTTGATTCTACAAGTGTCCCTTGACCTTTTGCTGCAATGCCAGGTTAGATGACTCAACCTTAAACGAGGTGATTGAAAGGATAAAGAATACAAAATTGAAGAGCATTTCCACAGATGGGCTTCGTTGTCTTCCGAGTTCTGAGGTGAAGTGCTATTAGCAAATAATAATGGAGATCAACTTTTGAAAGGGAGATTTGAAGATCATGTTAGGATGGCCCTGTTTGTAGACGGTAGCAAGTTGCCAGTGAATGACAACATAGATGCCAATGTGGTCTTAAAGAGGTGCATTGAAAGACCATCACATCCCCTCTGTGTGATATATCCCAATTTGGGTTTTTTTATTTATCCATTATTTAATTTACTTATTTATTGAGGATTTTGATTTTTGAGAAAAAAAAAACAACTTTAATAGGGTTTTGAAGTCCTGAGTTAACAATTAGAAAACATTATTTTCTTGGTTCTCCACATCTAATACAATTCAACAGTTTTGTTGTGTTTTTAAAAAATCAATACTCATAAAAATGTGATCTTTTATTCTTTTCTTCTCCTGGCTAAATTGGTTTAGCTCCTTTTAATTTCCTGTAAAAAATGGGAAAAACTTTATATACTGTAGCTAATGTCACATAACCACATCACTCCACTGATTGTGCTAACACAGTCCCTGAAACTTTACCATTGAACAATAGTCTCTAGAACAATGCCAATCACATCCCATTTCAGACAAAACGGGATGCAATTGCACAGCACTTTCATACATTCAGAAACAAGTATATGAACAATTTTGGAGCTGTAGTGTTTATATGAAAATGTCCTTTAAAAGAAAATACTTACAAGGCAGAATTTACCATACCATTACCCATGGATATCATCAAATGCAGGCGCGCGCACGTGTATGTCTGTGTGTCTGTGTGTCTGTGTGTGTATGTACAAGCTGTAGCCCTGTGGCATCTGATCCCGTCAGATCTCAGAAGCTAAACAGGGTTGGGCCTGGTTAGTACTTAGATGAGAGACCGCCCGGGAACACCAGGTGCTGTAGGCTTGGGAGACAGACCTGGCAACCCACTCCCAAAATTCCATCCGCCATTGAAAACCCTATGAACAACAGAGAATCACTGACACTATTGTTTCACCTGTTGTAGGTAGGGTGGCTATGAGTTGGATACCAACTTGACGGCACCTAACAACAACAACAACAGCAGCAGCAGCAACAACAACAATGTTTTTGATAAGTGCAATACAAACATTTAAAATATTGGTAATTTCACATTCCAAAATTGGTAATTCATATTCTAAGCTATGAGTTTATATATTGTTTCCCATCTAAGATGTTATTAACATGTGCACATATTACCAGAGTATAAAATATTGTGAATGGTGGTTTATAGCAGAGTGCATGGGTGCTGTCTTCCCACATTACCAGAGAGTAAAATACAAGAAATTAATGACAAGAAAATATTTTATTCATATTATTTCATTGCTGTGAATCTTTTAGATAATTGTTGACCTTGTCCTTTATCTCTTACATTCAGAATACAGCTCTTCAAGTGTGAAGTAACTTATTGATACAATAATAACTCTGACCCTTAATATTTTTAAATTGTTCATTTGGTGCAAGTAATATGATAACGATTTTTCATAAGACATTTTATTTGATTCTCAAACAAGTATATGTGATATATAGTTTTAATATCCCCATTTTAGAAATCACTCAACAAATTATAGATTAGAGAGGTCGAAACACATCATGAAGGTCACTATCTGTTGTTATTGTTGTTAGTTGCTGTCGAGTCGATATCTGACTCATAGAGACCCTCATAGGGTTTTCAATGGCTGACTATTCTGGGATTGTCTCGGGCATGGCCAATATCCATTCTAGAACACAAACCCAAATCTTCTGCCTCAAAGTTTGTTCTCTTCACCACATTTTTACATTACTCTGTTTCCTAACTATGAAGCTGTGAGCTCATATTAAAAATCTTTTTCATTTGTTGTATACCTATGCTTAACCGTTTCTATAACAGTATCATAAAACCTATCTCTAGAGGTTTCTGTTATATTTCTTCTACCTCATGAAGCCACTGGCCATGACCCTAATAGTTACCAGTCTTTGACAGAAAGAATTTGAGGTCAAACCTAGGACCAGAGATCCTGGGGAAGCCTAATAGTTCCATCACAAATGTTGCAGTCTGGCACATATTTCTTTTTCTGTCAGTTTTAAATGGCAGGAAGCCCTGACCTAATTGAAGAAGTGGTGCTGATTCTATTCAATAGAAAAATGTTTTATGCCTTCTCCAACAAAATGTGAACCAAATGAGAAAAAAAATAGCAAGAGTGCTCTCATTCATTCACTGGAGCTTTTTATCACTTACAAAATAGTTTGGAGTGAGGGTAAAAAAATAAGTAAATAATAATAAAATAATAAGAAGTTCAGGTGAAAGCTAGAATAAAGTGATCCTTTCGAATTTATTGGAGTGGTTCACATATATACACTGAAAGTATATCTTAATGTTAATATACCATGAAATATGGTCAACAAACTGTAAGAGTAAATATAAAGGTTATTGCTGAACATCTACATTTATGAATATATAAATGAACATTTATGTGGAATATTTTGCTATACTTATTAAGCTATGGCCACTTTTCTAATTTCTTTAGTATAAAATAAAACTATTTTATTTAATGAACTACACTAGTACTTATAGAGGAATAGTCTTCCTATTATCATTGATGTTGAAGTAATAGTACAGTTGGGAAAAAAAAAGAAATGTGTTTTAAGAATAGAATTGTTTTGTACCTTCATCCAGACATTTTTGCCATCTAGGTGACTCACATACTTTTTTGCAGGCTAGAAGGGTAGTTTGACATTTCTACATACTGAGTGACATGTTAAATACAATATAAAAATAAAAATAAGAACAGAAACAAAATATCTTTATATTTAAGTCATAGATATTTGGCACTCTAATGAGACTTAGAGACTCTTTACCTCAACCACCGTGGAAGATCATAAACAGTATGTAATTTTTCCCATGATCTTTGTGGAAGCAGAACCCATTTTAGCATGGCACAGTAAGTGATCATGCATGAATATATACCTGATGTCATTGGCATGTAATAGATGTGTGGCCTTGGGTACATTCCTGAGCTTTTCTTGAGCTCATTTTCTGAAGTTTTAAGTGAGATAGTGATGCCTCATATTCTAGTTGTGGCATTATGTGGAAAAATAAGTGTTAATTATTTAACCTTCTTGAGCGGTGCCTTAAAGATAGCTAATAAAAACAAGTTTCCCTTTCTCTCTTTTAATTATGATAAATTTATCATTCTCCCAGCATTTAGTGGATTATTTACAGCATGTGCATATAAATCATAATACTTAAGGTATTATCCACATTTTGCATGAGATTTAACTGAGACATATACTGACCAATTATCAGACAATTACTAGGACAAAGTAGTTCTCATGCCACATTAATCCTGCAACTATGCTATTATTTATAAAATATTCTGAAGAAAAGAATGATACTTGCCACATGTTCGTTACTCATAGAGTGTTTTACAAGCAATCCAATCCAAAAAGATTGGAAGAGAACATGAGGCCAAATAGAGCCAACTACAGCAAATGTTCCATCTACAACTAATTCTATCAAGCATAGACTCCCCCAAAGATACATTTATTACACTGTTTTATGCATAAGATTAAAGAAATACAAATGCCCATCAGGCATTTCATATATATATTTATATATATATATATACACACACATACATACATATACATATATATGTGTGTGTGTATATATATATGTATATGTGTGTGTATATATATATACCAGAGTCTATTTAAAAGTTATGAAAATAGAGCACTATCCAATTTCCCTCTGTTGGCAATTTTCAATTTATTGGTAACTCTTATTAACCTGTATTCACCCAGTTTTTTTGAAGGCACTTCTTCATGAATATAAAACCCATCAACTCAATCAGTTGAATGCAGATTTATTTAGGCTTAGGGGACATGATAATAAACTGATAGCTAGAAGCAATTCTTTATTTTAAAAATAAATGAAATAATAATTTTTCAAACTTTGAATAAGAGTTTTTATCTTTATAGATTCAATTATTAACTTGAAGACTCTAATGTAAGTCACAAGGAAAGCAAGAAAACAACGTGTTAAAGTGCCGTCACTGATCCAGATTGTTGTTGTTAGGGGCCATTGAGTCGTGTCCGACTCATAGCGACCCTCGTAGGGTTTTCAATGGCCAACTGTTTCGGGATTGCCTTGGGAGTGGATTGCCAGGTCCTTCTCCCATTTTTGTGCTGGGAATGGAACCTGGGACCTCAGAGACTGCAGAGCGGCGCTCTGCTCTAGCAACTGAGCTAAATCCCAGTCCCTCCTCTAGATTAAATATTTTAAAAATGTTTTATTGTGTATGATTTGATTGAAGAGACAGACATTCTCGACTTCTATGGCAAAACCAAGATATTTAAGATGTGTATGTATTTCCTTTGGTAAACTTTCAGTGTGTGTGTACGTTGTTGTTACTGTTGTTGTTAGGTGCCCTCAGTAGGTGTCCAACTCATAGCGAACTACATACTACAGGCGAAACAGTATTGTTAGTGCTTCTCTCCTACTTGTAGGATTTTCAATGGCTGATTGCTTTTTGGGAGTGGATTGCCAGGTAGGGCCTTCTACCAAGTGTACATCGACTGGTGTTCCCAGGAGAGCTCCCATTCAAGTACTAACCAGGTGTGAAAGTGTTTAATTTCCGAGACCTGACTGGATGAGACACCACAGTGGTACGGTTGCAGGTTTAAACTGTAAAAATACACATTTATCCAGCCATGGGATCATGTGCCCATAATCCTAATATTCAAGAGGCTGAGGCAGGAGGATCATGAGATTGAGGCCAGACTGAGGTATAAGAGGAGACTGCCTCAAAAAAATAGTATACATGTTTATTTGTTTTTTTTTTCTTTTTTAAGGTAAATAGAATGACTATGAGGGCTGAGATTTAGCTCAGTTGGTAGAGCGCTGTGTTGCAGTCTGAGGTCCCAAGTTCAATTCCCATTGAAAACCCTATGAGGGTCGCTATGAGTCGGATACCGACTCAAGGGCACCTAACAACAACAACAACAAGACATTTAACCAGGAACATTAATTACTTAGCATGCAAGGGAAAAAGACCTGATTTAGGGAGTCAAATTTAAGAGATTTACCAGAAATAACAAACACTAAGCATGCTGGGTCCAAGAAACAGCATTTAGTTTATGCAAGACATTCTGGCATGTTTAGAATATGATTAGTTTAAAATATTTGAAGAGTTTAATGTGGTCTTATTATCCTGTTGGCATCGGCGTTCACATACTTGCTTGGAATTGTAAAACACACACAAAAATGACACTAACATTAAAGTTGCATTTAAAAAATCATTCATCATGCCCTGAATGGCCACAGGATTTGTGGAAAGGTTATGAAACGGAAGGATTTAGTAGGACAAAGATCAAGAATTAAGACTCTAATACCCCATCTGCTCAATAGCTTGATGTTTACAATAATTGTGTTTTGTGGAATGAAATGAAAACAAGTTTGTGGGAATGGATGTATTTTTTATTGTGACTATATAGAAATGTATCCAAATACAACTAATGCCCTGTATTAGATGTAGGAAATGGAAATAATTAGATTTTATTCATTATAATTTACAACTACACCAAGAAATTCTCTTAAGCTAAATCCTTTCCTATTTTGCTTATAATAGTATTCATCAAGATTTTTCTTTTGAGAAAAATTCACCTCTTTCCATTGATATATGTGTGTATCTATCTATATCTGTCTATCTATCTATCTAGATCTTTTCCTAAACTTAAAGTGTGTGTATACATAGTATATATAAACTCATTTTAATCTCCAAGAATACATATTTAGCCAGGCATGCTATCAGGTGTCTTTTAATCAGTTTTCTTGATGCTAAGACAGGGGGATTATATATATGTGTGTGTGAATGATTTTGTGGAGATATATATATATATATATATATATATATATATATATATAGTATATATACACATCTATGATGTATATAGAGCTGGGATTTGGCTCAGTTGGTAGAGCACTGCGCTGCAGTCTCTGAGGTCCCGAGTTCAATTCCCAGTACCGCAAAAGTGGGAGAAGGACCTGGCAATCCACTCCCAAGGCAATCCCGAAACAGTCAGCCATTGAAAACCCTCTGAGGGTCGCTATGAGTCGGATACCGACTCGACGGCACCTAACAACAACAACAACACGTGAACTGCTTATAAAGACGACAACGCATAATTGCTTTTAAAAGAACTAAAGTGAGATTTTGAGTAGATTTACTGTTTCTCATGACTCACAGTCAATATTAGAATTCAACATAAAGTAGACCATTCATAAATGCTCTTATAAGATGACATAATGAACTTCAAAATAACACTGCCTTCCCTCATGGAAGAGATTAGCTCTGACTTATAGCAATAATATACTAGACATTTTACTAGGTCCTCCCTCTACATAATCTGTGATTGCATTCTTACAATAGTGCTGTTTATAGACAGGGAAAATAAGTCCAGAAAGACTAAGATATTTTCCTGGTGGACCATGGTCTAAAGCAGAGCCTGAATCTGAACCCAGACATAAAATTTGTATTTTCTGAAAGTTCGTAAAAATAGAGTAAAGATGGTAAATTTCTTTCACATGGAATGGGATTAGAGCTGTCATGATAGACTGCTAAAGTTATTTTTGATCTCAAATATTTAAATACTTGCAACATCAAAATGAGGTTATTATAAATTTTTCTAAAAATAAAGATTTAATTTAGGAGATAGTCTTGCATAGTGTTTATGAAAAAATTTTGGAGGCAGATGTTTTCTTGTTTTGTGTGCAAACTACTTGCTCTTTGACCACTTCTCTGGACTTCAGTTTCTTTATTTGGATTAAAGATTTCATTTATATGTTCATCTTACATAGAATATTTATGAAATAATACCTGCAAAACATTAAAGGAATTTTTAAAAAGCCTCAACAATTGGTAGCTATGGTTATTGCTAACACAATGTTTTAATGTAACAATCTGTAGCAACAAGTAACTTTTCCTGGAATATTTCTCAGTTTTTCAATATTGAAATTAAGTTTTTGGACATGGCATTTGGTTCAGTTGAGGCTTTGCAGTTGTATAAGCGCTGAGCCAAAATTTATCAAATACCAGATTGACCATTGGGTTGTTTTCATCATGTAGTTGTAGCCTGAAGCAAGGAAGCACTGGCTTTTGCAAAGAAACTGAATTCATTATTTCAGAGAAACTCAACTCAGCATGTGGTAGGACATAAGACACAAAATGCTTAAGGCAGAAACTACTGCAAAACTCAACCACAACCCCACAACAGGAGGTGAAAAATTCTCTCTCCATCCAACTTCTGCTCACCTACCTTAACCAACAAGGCAGAGTAGGTTTAGTGGAAAAATAGTATGCTTTTTATTGAAATCAATAAAATGAAATAAAAACAAATGGAATGAAAATAATGAACCAAGCAGAGGCTACAGGAAATAACCTCCTCTTGTTAGGTTGCTTGTTTACTGACAATTCAAGTAGATATGGCTGAAGCAGGGAGCAATTCACAAAACCCAAGAAGAGAACACCTGAAGAGAAACTAGTTCGAATTTAGCAAATTCTGAAGTTGAAAAGCCTCTTTTCCTAGAGAAAAGTAAGGGTCTAGGAAAACTCTTGTGGAGATCCACTTTTGTACCATGTTTTCTTGTTTTATGTGTGTGGAAATATGTTAGCAGGCAACTTTCACACTATGATGAACCAAGGGAATCACATCAATGTTGTGAAATTCATATTAATACAAATATCCACCACTGCATTGAAAATCAAAACATTTTATTTTGTTTTACGTTTCTTTAGATAAGCCAATTTTAATTAAAAGTTGCTTATATTTCTTTTAAGCCATGAACGTGGGATAAAGCTGAGTGTAGAAGTAATGTCTAAAAAGCAGCTTAATCAGACAAATATTCTATTCTCCTTCATCGTTAGCTCTGTGAACCATGTTAACACACTGTAGTCATTCTTCTGGTGACCTTGAGAGACTTTGTACCTCTAGGAAAACTAGCTATTTTATAGATTGAACTGTCCTAAGTTAGTCTGACAGCCATATGTTTAAATCATGATTTCAGTGCCTGGAGAAATTTTTGTCAGGCTCCCAAACAAGTCACTGGATTCAGTAGAATTGCCCTGTGGCTTGGAGAAACGTGGATGGGGAAGGTCAGTCAAGGTTCAGAAGGCCTTTGTCAAAAGCTTAAAGAAGTTTCAACTACAGGCCTGTTTTCAGAGAGAGCAACATCTTTTTCTCACATATTTTCTCAAAGGAGGCCCCACAAATTACCAAAGGAAAAAAAATCTATCAGAAAGTTATAAATATGGCTATTTTCCCTGGATTTCCTAAAATCAATATGAAGTTTGAGCAATATGTAAGAACAAAGGAAAAGTAAAGTAAAGGCAAAAGATAGGCTATATATACTTCCCTAAGAGTTTATGAGGCGAGAGGAACACATAAAAGAAAAAAAAAAGTTTAAGATTAGATTTTTGGGGGGAACTTATGGTAGTTCCTCTACAACAGTGCATGAGTATGATTAGTGCTTGTAAAATTTGAAATTGTGGTCCCAAATTTTCTTGTAATTCTTTCTCTTTGAAATACTGTTCATAGCGCCGGGCACAGTGGCTCAGGTCTGTCATCCCAGCAACTCAGGAGGCAGGAGGATTGCAAGTTTGAGACCAGAGGCAGTCTGTGTAATTTAGCAAGACCCTGTCTCAAAAAGTGAAAAGTGGGCTGAGGGTGCAGCTCAGTGGTACAGCACTTGCAAAGCATGCAAGTGCGAGGTCCTGGGTTCAACTGGCAGTACCACAAAAAAAAAAAAAAAAAAAAAAAAAAAAAAAAAAAAAAAAAAAAAAAAAAAAAAAAAAAAAAAAGAAAAGAAAGAAAGAAAGAAAGAAAGAAAGAAAAGAAATACTGCTCTTACTCTAAAGTTTCTTCTGTTTTGAAACATCTCACATAGAAAAAGAAGCAAAATTCTCAGAGTGCATTCTGTTAAGTATTATGGAAAAATAAAATTTTATACAAAATGTAAAAAAAAGATTCCTGGACAATATAAGTGCTATTTGTTCATCTCAGGTTTGCTCAGATGCCTCAGGAATATCTTTTGTAGAGACCATTGCTTTAATCTAGTCTCTATCTCTAAGACTAAATTAGAGATTTCCTCATTTAGCACCACTCTATATGAATAATCATGCCTTGCCTGTTTAGGCCTATAGTGTCTCTTTCTTGTGGCCTTTGTACAATTCACATCTATACATGTATTTAATGTCTTGGAGTTTTCAGAAATTATTTCATGCAAAATCTTTAAAATCCATATGGAGTAATCTATTCAGACATCTTATAACTATCTAAGTTGATGCAAAAGTTCTCTGAAGGAGATAATGTGAACAAAATCAATAATTTCAGGGAAAGGAGGGGAAATTAGGCATCCAATTTGTTCTACTAGATAGAAAAATGTACATGAAACCATGCTAAATAGAACTCAATATTTATGGTACAAAAAGACTCAAAAAGATATGTACAAATAAGGAATACAGAAATAGATCCATGCATACATGAGATTCTATACAATAGGTAGCTTTTTGAACTAGTGTACTTTATTAATTAATACTTGAAATGGATTAAAGATTTTGCATGAAA
>VMDO01009407.1:0-77531 GCA_007922755.1 Pedetes capensis | reverse complement strand
AAAAAAAAAAAAAAAAAAAAAAAAAAAAAAAAAAATGTATGGGCTGGGGCCACAGAGTGTCAGTCCAGCTTCCACAAAGGAAGCAGGCTCAAGACCCTGTTAACAGTAAAAACATATTGTCTTGAGGATGGAGTCTGAACTATTACACCCAGTTGGACCAGGTGGATTCAATAATGCAGGGTGCAATGTTCCCAATAGAGCTCAGGGTGGCAGTATTTCCACACAATCCGCAGTAACCATCGGTCTCATTGGGTCCATATAGCCAAGCTCTTCATAACAATCTGGATTTAATTGGGGCCCCGAGTGCCCAAAGAGACTGTTCCACGAAACACTCCGCGACTACTGTACTGTTCGAGAGGCAGTGAAACCTGTGGGGTCTTCCCTGAAGATCTCCCTGTCCCACGGAGATCGGGCGCCAATTCCCCAAATCAGAGATTTCCTCCCCACAGCGTTGTTGTGTGCTGCGGTCACGCTCCGAACTTCTCCGTCAGGGGCGAGCGGTTTCCGCCGAAAAGGAGCTCCCCGGACGCGCGCGACTCCACAAGCCCCAGATCTCTCCGCAGCACAGTGGGGTGATTTGGGCTCACCTCTGATGTGTCTGGGATCCGGATATATGTGTTCCCAAATTTCTGTGGAGTTCGCGTTTGTAGGCCTGACCTGCTGCAGCAGAAGGGAGGGGAGCCGCGTCTCAGCTCTAGACGCTGATCGCTGGCACCGGCTTCCCGTTCGCTCCGCGGCCGCTATGGAGAGCGTTTGTGTGCTCCCTCACGGTGACTCACCTAGGATCTGCAGACTGTGTCCCACAGGCGTGGTGAGAGTGTGCTGCCAAGGTTGCACTCCGTGTTGGGTCCGGGGCCGGGGGTGCGTGTGCGCGAAATCCCCTCCAGGTCTCTGGGATTCTATCCGCTCCCTGTGTGATGGCGAAATGGCGGCGGTCCCGCTGCTGGCCACTGTGTAGCTCCTCTGAAGCCTAATCCTTGATTTCAGTGTATGCCTAGTTTCATTCTCTATCTCTCAAACTAAATTATCTCTGTTTCTATTTATTCAATTTGACTTTAAAATCCCTAATCGAGGCTTCTTATTGCTCCGGAACAGAAGGTGTGTGTTATCTGTCCACCATCTTGACACCGCCCCCCATAGTTTTTTTTTAAATCCATTTTTCTGTTGATGGGCATCTTGGTTGGTTCCTTATCCTTGCTATTGTGAAAAGTGCTATGCTGTATTAAATATGGAGATGGAGATGTCTCTGTGGTATGATGACTTGTCTCCTTTTGGGTATATTCCCAGTAGTAGTATAGCCGGGTCATATTATAGCCAATATCTTCAGACTATTCCATGATTTACTTATAAAGTTTATTTATCAAACATACAGTTAACATTCTTTTAGAAATATATTTGTGAACATCCTTGGTTATTTTCCCTTAACAATTTTCAAGAAGTTAGGCTTAGAAGTACAGATTTCTTTTTTAAAAAATAGTATTTTAATTGTATGTGTTTGTGGGGTACAGAGTGGTAATTCAGTGCATATATACCATGTGCAGTGATCAAATCAGAATGGTTAACAATTCTATCTCCTTAAACAGTTAAACATTTTTGATTTGCATGTAATAATAGTTGTACATATTTATGAGGTATAGTGTGATTTTTCAAAAATTACATACGGTATAAGGGGTTTAATAATGGAATTTTTATACAGTTGTGTCCTATACTTTGTACTTGTTCTCTCCCTCTTTACCCCACTGTATTGCTCCCCTCCACTCTACTTGTCTTGCCTCCCTCTAACTAGTCCTCTACTCCATCCAGATGATTCCTGTTGTATTTTCTAATCTTATTGTTGTTGATATTAGGTGATGTCGAGTCGAGTCCAACTCATAGCCACCCTATGTACAGTGAACGAAACACTCCTCCATTCTGTGACAGGCACACGATTTTATTTATGTTTAAGCCAATGTTGCAGACACTGTGTCAACCCATATAGTGGACATCTAGGCTGATTGCATACCCTTGCAGTTGTGAACAGTGCTGCAATAAACTTGGAAGTACAAGTGTCTTTGAGGTATGATGACTTAGCTTCTTTAGGATATATTCCCAGAAGTGATATAGCTGGATCATATGGTAGTTCTCTTTTTAGTTTTCTGAATAACCTCCATACTGATTTCCATAATGGCTGTACTAGTTCACACTCCTAACAGTACTGTAAAATGGTTCTTTTTGCCTTGCATCCTTGCCAACATTTGTTGTTTGTTTTGTTGGTATTATCTATTCTAAGTGGGGTGAGATGTAACCTCAGTGTAGTTTTGATTTGCCATTCCATGATGGCTAAGGATGTTCAACATTTTTTCATATGCTTATGGGCCATTTGTGTTTCTTCTTTTGAGAACTGTTCACTTATGACTGGATTTTGAGTTTTTTGGTGTTTAATTTTTTGAGTTCTTTATATATCCTAGATATTAATCCCCTGTCAGATGTATATTCAGCAAAGACTTTCTCCCATCTTGTAGTCTCTCCCTTTACTTTGTTGATTGTATCCTTTGCTGTGTAAAAGTTTTTTAATTTCATATAATCCCATTTGTCAATTCTTGGGCCTATTTCCTACACTATTGGGTTCTTAAAAAGTGCTCAACATCCCTAGCCATTAGGGAAATGCAAATCAAAACAACTCTGAGATTTCACTTTACACCAGTAAGAATGGCCAAGATTAATAAAACAACAACAAATGCTGGCGAGGTTGCAGGGAAAAGGGAACACTCTTACATTGTTGGTGGAGCTGTAAATTGGTGCAACCACTATGGAAATCAATATGGAGGTACCTCAAAAAACTAGAAATAGATCTGCCATATGACCCAGCTATAACACTATTGGGAATTTACCCAAAGGGAGATGGGTCATCATACCACAGAGACACCTGCATCTCCATGTTCAATGCAGCGCTTTTCACAATAGTAAGGATATGGAATCAACCAAAGTGCCCTACAACAGAAGAATGGATAAAAAACTATGGTATATATACACAATGGAATACTACTCAGCAATCAAGAAAAATGAAATAAGGTCATTCGCAGCAAAATGGATGGAATTAGAGAAAATTATTTTGAGTGAATGAACACAAACTCAGAAAGAGAAACAACACATGTTCTCACTCATATGAGGGAGCTGATTCAAAATTACAGGAAGGAAAAATCCTATTCAAAGGTTGGATCATAACAAAAGGGGGGGGAGATAAGAATGATGTCAACATAAATGGACTAGAAATCGCATGTAATTGTTCTAACAAGATAAAAACAAAGACCACTACAGGATAAGTTTCTATCTTAAACAGAACTGGAACCCAAGGACATATACAAAAAAATCTGCTAAGTAAACGATAGAGAAGACTTAGATGGGAAACTTAGATGGGAAGGGTGGGAGGGGGGAAGCATAGGGGAGGGTAAGGGGTAACCTATATGAATAATGTTTATCAAAATGCATATATGGAAATGTCACAATGAAAAGCATGTCAAAATGAAACACATTAAGATGTACATTAAAAATTCTAATAAAAAAAAAAGTACTTGCCTATGCATAAATGTTGAAATGTGATCCCTCAATTTTTTTCTAGTCATTTCAAAGTTTCTGGGTTTACATTGAGATCCTTTTGTGTGTGTGTGTGTATGTGGTACTGGAGGTTGAGCCCAGGGCCCAGGGCCTTGCACTTACATGCTTTGCAAGTGCTGAACCACTGAGCTGCACCCCCAGACCTTTTTTTTTTTTTTTTTTGGAAACAGGGTCTCGCTAAATTACACAGACTCCCTCTGGTCTCAAACTTGCGATCCTCCTGCCTCCACCTCCTGAGCCGCTGGGGTTATGAGATCTCTGATCCATTTTGAATTAATTTTTGAACAGGGTAAGAGACAGGGATCAACTTTCATTTTTCTACACATGGATATCCAGTTTTCCATTTGCTGAAGTGACTCTTTTTTCCAGTGTATGCTTTTGGCATCTTTGTTGAAGATCAGGTGGCTGCAGCTACATGGGCGTATATGTAGGACTTCTGTCCTATTCCACTGATCTTCGTGCCTGTTTGTGCCAATACCAAGTTGTTTTTTGTTGTTGTTGTTACTATAGTCCTGTAATACAGTTTGAAATCAGGTATTGAGTACACAGGCTTCTAATCCTTTGGATATGTATTTTCCAAAGTATTCCTTAGACATTGTAACAATTTACAATCCTGGCCATCATACACTGTGCTTTTTGAATTTGGATAAAAGTAAACTAAAAATATGTCTTCAGATAAATTAGGGATAACACGAATAGTCTCTTCAGTATTTGTATTCGCATTTGTAGTGTTTAAAGAAGAGTGTCGCCATTTTACTCAGCTGTCTTGTAAATGAATGCAGAGTGAAACTACAATGGTGTACTTATTGATGTTCAAGTAGAAGCATGTGTTGTGTTTATAGTAGTCACATGACCATGGCTTTCAATTCTCGTACTTAGAGATCTTCAGACTTGTCAAAGTATGCTTCATCTTTTCCAAGTGTGCTGTGTCAAGCTTGAAAGTTTTCAAAAGCTTTCTGCTGCCTAGTTGAAGTTTAGAAGAGTTTGAAATCATGCTTAAAGAAAATTAAAAGAAAAATAAATGAATTTTTCCTCTAGAAAAGATCATTTGAGTTTGAATTCCGAAGCAATTGAGTTTGGAACTTAAAACAATTAGCAAGTTTATGTACTCCAAATTGAAATGTTTATAAGCCTGAAAAATGAGAATTTTATTGGATATTTCATTAAGGAATTAAATTTTCATAATCATTACTATGGAACTTATATGGGTAATTATAAATTAAGTAAAACTTTATCAGTGACTTAATTGTCATATAAATATAATAGAGAAAAGGGGAATCATGAGGACTTCATTCCTGTAGACACAAAATTGTGTGCTGGTGATAAATATTTACTTGAGTTATTTTGCTCAGGATCAATTTAGGTAAGTTACTTTCCCTCGCTGTGCTTTGATCTTCTTGCTAGATGAAGGACAATAATACTTGTGGAGGAACAACCATGCTGGTTTGTCTGGAATGGTCCCATTTTCAGCACCTAAAGTACAGAATCTGAGGAATGCCCTTCTAGAGATGAAGAACCTTCCTGTTTTCAAGGCAGTGATATGGAAAGTTGGAGAGCAAATAAAATTCATACAGTGTCCCCCAGGTGGCTGAAAACAACACTTTTTAGTGTTGGATGGAACCAATATAGATTGTCTGCCTTTCATATCCCTGATACTGCCTCCTACCTCTGCTAATACTGGCAATCATGAATTAAATTAGACCATATTTAAGATGCTTAGAACTTGGGTGAAATAAAGCAAGCATTCAAACATGTTTGGCTTTATCATTAAGTTCTATGCTATTCTTTGATAATACTGAATACTCTTAAAAAGTAGAAATAACTTGTATTTTCCTGCTGCTGATACTATGAAAAATATATCATAGTTCCTTGGAGAGCTAGAATTCTAACAGTTGTCCTTTGCATGGTCAGTAAAGTGTCCTGCTATAAAAGGATGCCCACTCTTCCCTCCCATTTTGCCTGTCAATGGGGATGCTCTGCCCCTTTCAAATATTTAGCAACAGACTTCCTCTCAATGTGTGCTCACGCCTCCTGTTACTGGTAATGGAAGTTACACATGTATGCTCACCAGGATGAGAAAACCTTTATCCCATGTCGAGCAAAGACCCGTGATCCTGAATCTCTTTCTAAACTTCAGACCTGAAGAGAGCAGTGCAGGGAATTGCTGCTTTCTCACTCTATTAGCTTCTTCAATTTCTTTTTTAATTGGAGCCTGCAACCTAGATTTTTGTAACTTCAGGGAGATGAACAATATATGTTAAGATCTATATGCTTTCCAAGAAGTTTTTTTTTATTTTTAAGCACAGCTGTGGCTATTCAGAAATCACATGCAGTTGCCTAATGAGTCCATATTTGCTTCTGAGGTTTCACATTTGCAAACTGCACTGCTAAGAAAGTAAGTGAAGTGTTCACTCACTTCTGGTGTAAGCTGACTGATTTAATACACAGAACTGATAAATACTAGAATAGTCAAAATCCTAAACCAGTGGCACAAAAAACTTCAAATACAATATCTTCCTCTTGTTCAGGACATTCATTTCTCTCCAAGAATTCTTTTTAGTGTATAAGACTTCAATTTATGTTTAAGAACTAGTAAACTATAGCAGTTTGACAGCCATTCACACTTAATTCTGTGCATTAAACCAACAGCATTCTTTTCCACAAACATCCATTGTTAGGACAATGCTCTCAGACAGAATTTATGAGAAATGGAATTATGTTACCAAGGAGATAGCATTTACTATAATGAAGAGTAGATCCTAGAAAATGGCCCCTTTTACAGCAGCTCAGAGCAGAGCCACAAAAGCAATTGATTGGTCTTGGCATTTAGTCTTATATCAGCTGTGTCATCCATAGCTTCAGGAGTGAGAACACTAATCTAAAGTGACATTTCTGTTCTGGCGGGCTTTTCTGCCCTGATGAAAGCAATTACTTCATTCCTAAATGATAATTTGCAGGAGTTTCAACCACTTTAATTGATAATTTTTTTGTTCTGAGTTCAATTGTGAAGTGATTAGCTGATTTGGTAAATAGAAATTTAAGGTGTGAAATATACAAGTTGCTCCAAGGTAAAGTGCTGCGTATTGGGTGGAGAGAAATTACTTGATAAAGCTGCAGGGTTCCCCCCCGCCCATTATTATGGAACTGCCAGTTGTGTAGCTTAAAATTCTAGGGGAAAATGAAGAACAAAACACTTTGATTCACGAGGATTTTGGCAGACACCAAAGCATACGATGAATAGTTTGGTCTTGCTGTGGTTCATTCAGGGGTTGTTTGAATCAAGGTGAATGCTGGTTAAAAAGGACTGTGCATACCTTTCAGCTTTCTTTATTACTATTTTAATGACTCATTCTGGAATTAAATATTCTTATTTAAAGTATTAAGGATAAAAATGCTCATTGGCTAAAACCAATTAATTTAATTATTAAGTTCAAACATACACAAGACATTTTCTGAAGATGAGGGAAGGCATTCAGTTGAATAGCTTTAATTACTCTTTTGATCTATTTTACTGCAAGTCAAATGGGTCATGATTATTCAATCAGAATATATCTTAGTGGAAAAAGTGTAAGTATGCATGTTAGTTTTGATACTTTATCAATTGCTAGCAGTTGAAGATGCTTTTGACGTTTTTTAAGCAACCGACTTCATATTTTCTTATATGTAGAAAAATAATGGTCATTTCACATGTTAAATGAGAAAAATAAAGCAAGAATGAAGGTCAAACTGATTTAGCACATCAAACAGTCTTTGTCAGCCAAGCTTAATATATCCTGAGTTTGTGGAACAAATGAAATTTTGCTGCTGTGTTACACTTTGCTTCCAAACAACCATTACAACTGGTTTTATATATTGTGTGCGCACCAGACCATCAAACAGTGCATCTTTACTGATGTGTTGCTGCAGTGATGATCTACAGCAGCAATCTGCCATTTATATAAGGGCAAAATGTGCATCTATATTTAGTTGTGAAATTGGCCTATTATACTCTTGATGTTTACAGAGGCTAACATAAATTAATGATGACAGCTATGAGCAGTGCATTAGTTAAGCAGCAGAGTTTTTACCTTGAACTTGAAGGTTCTGGGTTTTAACTTCCAGCATATACTACCCAGCTTTCTTCACATTTTAAATGAATATTTCTGAAATTATTATCTTTTCTTGGAGAGCATTAAGACTTCAATTTGTGAGCTTTGTTGTTCATAATCCTACCAGATAATAGTTGTTTATGTATTTCTCAATTACATTACCTTGTAAGAGAGCTGATATTTACAATTATACTAAAAAAAAGTACTCTTGAGGTTTTTTTTTTTTTTTTTTTTTTTTTTTTTTTTTTTTTTTTTTTTTTTTTTTTCCTTTGCATCTGGTTGATTGGAATGACTTTGAACTCTATGTGATGTCAATGTGGGTTGGGCTATTTTACTAAAAGTAATGAAGAAAGGGCAAGCATGGGCTATAGAATCTTCATTGTATGTTTTCTTTGGGAAAGCTCCTCATTCAGCTCATGTCAGGGCAAGTGTAGGTACTGGAGTAACTATAGATTTCATCATTAACTATGACCAGAGATCTGACAAGTATGCAGGTGTTCAAAGGTTCATGAGTTAAAATGCTGAAGCCTTTGATGAATTTTTGATGGCTGCATTTTTAATACAGGTCGACCTTCTTCCTTTGAGGCTGCATGCCAGATTAATTGATAAATAGTAGAAGTCTGTAGTGCTGGGTTCTCCTAAGCAAAACAAGTAGGAAAATCCATAAAAACCTGCCTGTCTGGCTCCTTAGAAGTACTTTAAAAAACATAAAATTTAAAGCCATTTTGACCTCACCTCAGATAACCAAAACCTGCCATGTTCTTTTGTAAAGATCAGATATTGTATTCTAAAATTTTAAATGAAGGTGTTAAAACCAAGATTTAGAGGTAATGTTTTCATGTAAAGTTAGTGTGGTTATATTAATAACATCGATAGCAAAAGCTGTTCTACAAATATAATTATAAATTATAAGAAAAGATAAGACATGGCTATGAAGAAATCACTGGAGAGGAAGAAATGCTTGGTTAAGTGGTCTTTCTTGTTATTCCTCTGTGACTATTTGTTATTTCTATTCTTTGTTCCCTTCTGTAGATATCCAGGTGTATTACTTCTATAATCACTATAAACATTTATGTGAAGTTGGAAAACAAGTAATCAATTTTGCAAAGCTAAATTTGATCAACCACAAGGAATACATTGCTTCTTTTTAATTTGATGAATGATCAAGTCCAAAGTTGTGTTTTCCCCACTATGGATGTGTGATCCAACAAATGATCAATACTCTCATCCAGTTCCACAGAAAATTCACAGAGATTGTAAATCCTGAGTCAATTTCATGATACTGGCTTTGTGATACTGGAAGTTGTCCTTCCTTAACTTTTTTTGTTATTATATCTTTATGGTTTCTGATTTAAGTAGAATTTCACAATTTGGCTTTGCCCCCAATGTGGAGGCTGAGGGGGCAGATGCTGTCAAACTTCCGTACTTTTTGGGTACCAGATGTCCTGGTGAGCTCTCCATGGTCCTGGATTTGGGGCTTTGCCTGACTTCAAGAGAATTTTTAGACTTGGGATCTTTAGAAGCTATTTTGAGAGATTGCTTTTATTCTAAGAGTACACATATACCTCTTTCTGACTAATAATTTTCATTGCCATTTAAAAATCTTCTGTAGATGTTTTCACAATCTCTCTGAGTCATCCATTCTCTTAAGAGCTATTTATATGCTCATTTTTATATATAAACAAACTACTTTTCCTGAAACTGAATGCCATTTTTTGGTTTAGTATACTAAAAATGGTGATTATTCTGTGCAGAAAATTTACTTATAGATGTTTAAGCTTCCATTAAAAATACATGTATTATCATTTGAACAACTCATTAAGTAAACTTGTAAGATAAAGTGGGTAGACCGTAGGAATAACAAAGATTATACTGAAAGGAAAACTCAGTATCTCAGCAATAAAGGAGTTTAAGTTTACTTAAGTACACAACATGATACATCAGAAATAATGATTAGGAATCATGTTAGTAAGAAGAAAGTATACATTATAAACAAGCATTGTAGACATTCAAAGAAGAATACTATCAGTGTGAAGTGAGCTTGATTTTCATGAACCACAACTTATATAGTATTAGTGTTACAGGCTCCACTGTAAACATTTAAAAACCTTCTAGTGCTAATAAAAAACTTATGAATTAGTGTTATCATCTCCTTTCACAGACAAGAAAAACTGAGGCAACAGAACTTAGTAACTTGCTCAAATTTTCATAATCAGTAAGTAATAGGGCCAGGATTTACATCAGGCAGTCTGGCCCCGTATTCCATGTTCTTATAAGAGGAAATACTAGATATTCTATTATTACTCTTCTGGTTGAGTTTGTAGACCCCTTTTGAGAATCTGAAAATCACTTACTATCACCCCTTAAAATGCATGTATATACACATAATTTTGCACATCTATCCAGAGGAATAAATATGTGAATGTTTGTATCTTTTGAAATTATTTGTTGACTTTGGTTTTCATTGACGATGATAATTATTTTGAGGACGATTATGTAGTCACTAAAGAGAATTGATATTTTCACTGTCTTTGCTAAGCATTAATGTAGGGTCAGTCGCTCTTTCTCCTTCTCTCTCCCCTTCTCTCCCTGCCCCTTCCTTCTCCCCTATATCCCTAGCTACCCAGAATTTAAATTGAAGAACATGAGAGCAGTGAAATGTTCAGTTCAGAAGTTAACTAATTGTGGGTCTGAAGTTTAATCTTATTTTAGATGGCAGAGATTGGCGCTATAACATTTTACTCAGGTGCAACCAATTCATTATTTCTTTGGTATTCTGGAAATACAATCATAGTTTTTTTTTTGTTGTTGTTTTAGAAAAAAATTCAAAGTTTATTTTGGGTTTAATATAACGTTAATTCAACTTGAGAATTGCATATAACTAGGCTGTACTTCACAAAAGTAAGCAAAAGATTAATCCACAGCTGTGTTATTGTCTTAAGGTCTTTAGTCTCATCTATCATACCAGCATCTCAACCACCTTCATATCTTTCGACTGTTTTTTATTGCTGTTGCCCTCCAAACCAATTACCACTTACTACAGACGCAGTGCTGCCATTGTGAAACTCTTCGAACTATGGGGCCTGCATAATGATGTGATGTGGGAGTCATGGAAACCCTATATTATTAAGATTATGGCCAGGAAGGTTACTCCAGTAGGGGGACATAGAGTTGTTAGGATTGAGCGTGGGGAGAACAAGAAGGCAGGGTAAGAATACTTATAATGGGACCTTTCTGGTGTTATTTTAAAAAGTATGTGAAGCATGATGTTCAGGCAAGGCATCTAATGTTGTTGCTGTTGTTAGGTACCATGGTTTTCAATGGCTGGTCATTTCAGGATTCCTTCGTGAGTGCCCCATCCTTCTTCCATTTTTGCCGTGCTAGGGATTGAACCTGGGTCTTCTGGGACCGCAGAGTGACAACCTACCAACTGAGCTAAACTCCAGCCCCCTAAAGTTGTTAGTGTCTGTTTACTCCCCTTCTTTGAGTGAATATGTTGTTGTTGTTAGGTGCTGTCGAGTTGGTATCCGACTCATAGCGACCCTTGTAGGGTTTTCAATGGCAGACTGTTTCGGGATTGCCTTGGGAGTGGATTGCCAGGTCCTTCTCCCATTTTTGTGGTGCTGGGAATTGAACTCAGGACCTCAGAGACTGCAGCGCAGCGCTCTACCAACTGAGCTAAATCCCAGCCCTGAGTGAATATAGAAAAGTTATTTTGCTTCTGTTGGGTTGATCTCTGTGGCCTTAGGCTTTGCATCCCCATGAGGATGAATTTTTTCTTTATTAAATAAACTGGTTTTTTTGGTTATTTTTATTTTTAACTGATACACAAAGCATAAAAGCATATATTAATAAGGTGCCATGTAATTTTCTATATATGTATATATTTCATTCTGTTTCAATTAGGCTAAACATTTATCTCTTCAAACATATCATTTCTTTGTACTGAAAACTTTGAAAATCCTTCTACCTTTTAGAAATGTGCAGTACATTATTATCTATAATCACTATACTGTACAATAGTACTCTAGAGCTTCTTGCTCCCAGCTGTGACTTAGTACCCATTGATCAACCTTTCTGTATTCCTCCCTGCCTCCTACTGTCCCAGGCACTTATAAGGATTAATTTTTCCCTTAGTTTATTGACAAACCTATGCTTTAATATCAATTTCAGGATATCTGCTTAATCATTCACTTTGCTTCAGTTGCATAGAGAAGTTCTGGTATAAATATTAGGAATATTAATTAGATAGTGAATTCATTTATGATCCTTTGGGTGATATGCCTACAGGAAAACTGCACAGAATATACATGTATAACTACCTTCAGAATTGGCCTCCCATGTTGTTACCCAATTGTAAAATGAGTCCCTGACCTGCATTTGACCATGACATATTTTATTTGGCTTGCATAATTTTTAAAAACTTTAATTAGTTAACATACTAAAGTGGAAAATGTCAATTGAAAAATTCAGATTTTTTTCCTCCTAGAAGTTGCAACACTGGAAATCTCGCAGCAGTACTCAACTGTGTGCTGTTCCTTTGCTGGGGTCATTGTCCTCTAGTTCCCCATGGTCCCCGTCTGTCCTCTTCACTCATTGACATTCCCTGCCTTAACCTTAAAGGCCCTTGAGTTTGCCACCCCTGCTCTAGAGCTCCATCATAGTCACTTACTGGACCAAAAATGTGTAAGTTTAGCCCACCTTCTGGAGTAGTATTTAATTACAGGAACAGACAGAAAAACAAAGCAGTGAACTTGAACCACTGCACCTTACCCTGTGTACAAGTGGTGGAGAAAGCATGTTAAAAAACAAAATTCTTTTGGCACAGCCAACTTAGCTTCTATTAGATATATTGCTTTTATTATATAGATTCTTTTATCAAAGATGTTACCCTGGATCCTGATTATACTTACATTGTATATGATTTTAAGACATCTCTCACTTGACTTACATAGTTTTCAGTAAGCCAAAACTGATTATTTGTAGCATCAGTTGAAGACTGGCTAAGATACTGGAGAAAAAAGTGACTTAGCAAATCGTTTCCTTTTTCATTAGTGATTTTTCTGCCTGAGGTTATCATCTGAGTCATATCAAGAAATAAAACTTTGTCACCAGAGACCAACTCTGAAATGATGGCATATATTCATTTAGTTATGAGAGCTATGTAGTTAGCTAATATAGAACATTTTGCTCATAGCGTAAAGATTATTGTTGGGATGCTAACCTAACAAGTATCTGACCAGAGAATTATGGAATTTCTTAAATTATATATATACTTATTATATATTATATTATGCATAATATATATAAATCATACATAATATATTTACTTATATTTAAATTATATATATATAATTTAAGAAATTCCATAATGCTCTGTCTGTGCATTTTCTGTAATGTGCATTTTCCACTGTCAACAATGTCAGAGATAATATGATGTACATTGACATATTATTTTCAATAGTACATTAATAGAGAATGGAGTCACACTGCTGAATGATTTTTTTTTTTTTTTGTGGTACTGGAGGTTGAACCCAGGCCTTGTACTTGCATGCTCTGCAAGTGCTGGACCACTGAGCTGCACCCACAGCCCATTTTTTCTTTTTTTTTTACTTTTTGAGACAGGGTCTCACTAAGTTACACTGACTGCCTCTGGTCTCAAACTTGTGATCCTCCTGCCTCCGCCTCCCAAGTTGCTGGGATTACAGATGTGCACAACCGTGTCCAGCTCTGAACGAATTTTTGATGTCTCCTTCTGGACATGCTTCTTTCTTTCTTATTTTGTAATTGGAATCCAAAATGTAGAACCAAAGATTTAGAATGCCTTCAGATTTCAATAACATGGATGTTGTTGTGAGGTGCCATGGAGTCGAGTCTGACTCATATACAAGAGAACAAAACACTCCCTGATTCTGTGCCAGGCACATAATCTTTGTTATGTTTAAGCCCATTGTGGCAGCTACTGTTTCAATCCATCTAGTTGAGGATATTCCCTTTTTTTTGTTGACTAGCCACTCTCCCAAACATGATGTCCTTTTCCAGGGATAGGTCTCTCTTGACAACATGTCCAAATGCATGAGACATAGTCTAGCCATCCTTGCTTCCAAGGAGTGCTCTGGTTGCACTTCTGGGATGGATCAGTTGGTTTTATTGGCAGTCCATGGTACATTCAATGTTCATATCCAGCATCATAATTCAAAAGCATCAGTTCTTCTTCTGTCTCCCTTATTCAAAGTCTAGCTTTCACAACTGTATGATGCAACTGAAAATACCATGGCATGAGTCAGGCATACCTTCATTATCAATGTGACATCTTTACTTTTCAACATTTTAAAGAGGTCTTTTGCAACAGTTTTCCCAATACAATGCATCCTTTGATTTCTTGACTGCTGTTTCCGTGGGTGCTGGTGGTTGTTGTTTTTGTTAGGTACCGTCCAGTCAGTGTCCAACTCATAGTGACTCTATGTACAACAGACAAAACACTATTATGAGTGCTTCTCTGCTAGTCGCAGGGTTTCCAATGCCTGATTGTTTTTTTGGGAGTGGGTTACTGGGTCCTTCTCCCAAGCCTACAGCACCAGTGTTTGCTGCGAGGCATCTCGCATCCAGGTACTAACCAGACCTGACCCTGCTTAGCTTCAAAGATCTGAGGAAATTGGAAGCCACAGGGTATGGCTGCAGGTGGTGTTGATTTTAGAACCAAGTAAAATAAAATCTTGGACAACATCAATCTTTTCTCCATTTATAGTGAAGTTGCATACTGACTCAGTTGTAAGGATTTTTGTTTTCTTGATGTTGAGAAACAATCCTTACTGAAGGCTGTATTCTTTGATCTTCATTAACAAATGTTTCAAATCCTTTTCAATTTCAGCAAGCAGACCTGTGTCATCTGCATAATGCAGGTTGTTAATGAGTCTTCCTCCAATCATGATGCTGTATTCTTCTTCATAAAGTCCAGCTTCTTGGATTATTTGCTCACCATAGAGATCGAAGAGGTATGGTGAAAGGATATAACCCTGATGCACCTTTCTTGACTTTATGCCAGGCAGGATTTCCTTTTTCTGTTTAAACAACTACCTACTGGTCCATGTACAGATTCTTCATGAGGACAATTAAGTGCTCTGGTATTCCCATTATCTGCGATGTTATCCATAATTAATTATAATCCACATAGTCAAATGCCTTTGCCTAGTCAATAAAATATAGATAGGCATCTTTCTGGTATTCTCTGCTTTTGGTTGATATCCATGTGACATTAGCAATGATGTCCCTGGTTTCATGCCCTCTTCTGAATCCAGCTAGATTTTCAAGCAGTTTCCTCTCTATATATTGCTACAGTCACTTTTAAATGATCCTAAGCAAATTTTGTGTGTGATATAAATGATACTGTTTGATAATTTCCACATTCCCCTTTCTTGGATCCCATTCCTTGGAAACAGGCACAAATAGGGATCTCTTCCAGTCAGTTGGCTATATAGCTGTTTTCAAATATCTTGGCATAAACAAGTCAGCACCTCCAGTGCTGTATCTGTTTGTTGAAATATCTCTATTGGTATTCCATCAATTCCTCAAGCCATGTGTTTGGCCAATTCCTTCAAGGCACCTTCCACTTTATCCTCCAGTACCATTGTTTCCTAATCATATGCAACTCTTGAAATGGTTGGCCATCCACCAGTTCTTTTTGGTATAATGACTCTGTATTCCTTCCATCTTCTTTTGATGTTTCCTGTGTCATTCAATATTTTCAGTATAAAATCATTCACTGTTGCCATTCGAGGCTTGAATTTTTTTCTTCAATTCCTTAAGCTTGAGAAAAACAGAGCATGTTCTTCCCATTTTGTTTTCTATCTCCAGCTCCTTTCACATGTCATAATATTTGATTTTGTCTCTGGAGCTGCCCTTTGAAATCTTCTGTTTAGTTCGTTAACTTCATCATGTCTTCCTTTTACTTTAGCTGCTTGATGATCAAGGACAAGTTTCAGAGTCTCTTTTGACTCTGATTTGGTCTTTTCTTTATTTCCTGTCTTTTAAATAATCTTTTGCTTTCCTCATGAATGATACCTTTGATGTCCTGCCACAACTCATCTGGTCTTCTATCATTAGTGTCTAATGCATTAAACTTGTTATTGAGGTGGTCTCTGAACTCAGGGGGCTGGGATTTAGCTCAGTTGGTAGAGCGCTGCAGTCTCTGAGGTCCCGAGTTCAATTCCCAGCACCACAAAAATGGGAGAAGGGCCTGACAATCCACTCCCAAGGCAATCCCGAAATAGTCAGCCATTGAAAACCCTATGAGGGTCGCTATGAGTTGGATACCGACTCGATAGCACCTAGCAACAACAACTGAACTCAGGTGGGATATACTCAATGTCATACCTTGGCTCTCATACACTTGTTCGAATTTTCTTCAATTTTAGTTTGAACCTGTATATGGGCAGTTGATGGTCTGATCCACAATCAGTGTCTGGTCTTGTTTTGACATTTTATATTGAGCTTTTCCATCATCTCTTTCCACAAATGTCATCAGTTTGGTTCCCGTATGTTCCATCTGGTGAATTCCATGTGTATAGTCATTTATCTTGGTGAAAAATGTATTTGCAATGAAACATTCATTGGTCTGACAAAATTCTACCATGTGATCCCCAGCATTGTCTCTGTCACCAAGACCATATTTTCCAACTACTGAGCCGCCTTTGTTTCCATGCTTTGCATTCACCAGTAATTATGAGTACATTCTGATTGCATTTTTGATCTATTTCAGATTGCAAAGCTGGTAAAAAATCTTCCCTGTCTTCATTTGTGGGCTTAGTGGGGAGTATGTAAAATTGAACAATAGTGATAATTAACTGGCCTTATTTGTAGGCATATGGATATTTTTCTGTCACACATAGCATTGTCCTTCAAGATAGACCTTGAGATGACCTTTTTAATAATGACTGCAACCCCATTTATCTTTAAGGTTTCATTCCTGGCATAGTAGACCATAGGATCATCTGATTCAAAATAGCCTATGCCAAACCATTTTAGCTCACTAATGTCTAGAATGTCAAAGTTTATGTGTTCCATTTCCCCTTTGACAATTTCTAGTTTTCCTAGATTCATACTGTGTTCATTCCATGTTCCAGTTATTAATTGATGTTTACAGTTGTTCCTCATTTTGAGTTGTGCAACATCAACAAATGGAGGTGCCTGGGGCTTTACTCATTTTCCATCACATCAGCAAATGGAGGTCCCTGAGGCTTTACTCCATTCCTGTCATTAAGGTAGACTCTACTTTGAATAGGCAACTCTTCTTGAGTCACCTTTTGAGTGCCTTCCAACCTAGGGGGCTCATTTTCTAGCACTGAATCTGACAGTATTTTTCTGCTATTCATGGGGTTTTCAGTGGCTAATTGTTTTGGTAGTGGGTTAGCCATGTCCTTCTCTTTATTCTGTCTTAGACTGGAAGACCAGCTGAAACCTATCCACCATGGGTGACCCTGCTGGTATCTGTAATACCAGTGGCATTGCTTTCAGCATCACAGCAACATGCAGTCCCCCACAGCATGACAAGCTGACAGACAAGTGGGGGATAACAGGGATAGTTAATAGTTATTTTGTTAGCATCTTGATAATGTAAATATTACCCAGTTACTTATCATTGGTGTCTCATTCTAAATGCATTTCTTATCAGACACAAAGCAGACAGAGCAAGTCATGAGAAGTGGAATGCTCTCATCACGTGCTCACACACAAGTTCAGTTGTGCCAGATTCAGCCCTCAGCAATACGAGCACACTTCAAACAGAAATGCACATGAATAGTTAAAGCAAAATGCTGGATCCCACCTGTTGCCTCTTCTGTGAAGTAATGTGTCTATAATGTTTATAAATTTTAATAACCCAGACAAGGCCTCATCTTTCAACATAAAACTTATATTATTGTAAAGTTTGACTTTTTTGGCCAATATATTCTCTAGTATCTTAAAGAATCTATCCATCTACTAATACATGCACATTAATGAAGAATTATAGTATTCTCTTATCAACTGGATATCAGCATATTTGAAAGTTGCATTGAAATCTTCATTTTCAATGTGATGTTTTCTTCATCTGACTGAAGGTGTCATGAGCCTTACTGAGAACTGGAAATGTATCAGCATTTTATTTGTTGATTCTGTCAAAGTGAATTGTGTTTGTGTTTACCTTTTGTTCCCCAAGATGATAATTGAAATAAAATTTTCAGAATTTTTCCTTTAGATGGCTTAATATTTGATGGGGATAGGTGTTGAATGAACCAAATCATTAACTTGGGAATAGGTGTATGAACACAAACCCAATCTTAAATTGCTTATATCTAATAACATTAAGACTCACCTATAAACTATATGTCTTAGTAACAATGACTATATCTCAGTGCATGAGCATTTGGACAGAGAGGAAAGCAAACAAAGAAAACACAAATTTTATTCATTTGGACTTGAATTTGTGACCAGACTGGAGGTAGAATTTATAGTTGTAGTGACCTTATCTGAAACTCATTTTACTGTGGCCCTCGAAATTTAAAGTTGCTTTTGGTAGATTTTGGCTGGGGAAGAAAAGGAAATTTTTTAAAAACCCACATTTTCCTGTCTGATGACAGAATCACATATTCTAAACAATATTTTCTCACTCTTTTGATTTCAGTTTACAAGCATTGAGAAAGGAGAAATCCCGAGATGCTGCTCGCTCCCGTCGGGGGAAAGAAAATTTTGAGTTCTATGAATTGGCCAAGTTACTGCCTCTTCCTGCAGCCATCACCAGCCAGCTTGACAAGGCATCCATCATTCGACTTACAATTAGCTATCTGAAAATGAGAGACTTTGCTAACCAGGGGGACCCTCCGTGGAACTTGCGAATGGAAGGGCCTCCACCGAACACATCAGTCAAAGGTAAGTTTTAGGTCACTTTTCAGTCTGGAATGTGATGGTCTGTCAGTGTTTCTGAGATGAAATGTTTACCACCATCCTTTCTTCTTTTCCTGCATATCAAATCCTTTAAAGGGATACAAATGTGGAAATCTGAACTCTGCATGAGAAAGACACCATGCGAAGGTGAAATAAACCTCTTCTATTTCTATTTTATTTTCAAAAAAGTCTGTCAGCCTAAATATTCTATGATTTTATATTTAAGATTTCACAGAAATGAGAATGAGATGATTTGCATATGAAAGTGCTTCTGGGGTTTAATTTATGTTACAGTAATACATGTAAATTCTTCTTGATGGGTGGAGTATGGGAATGTTTGCTAAAAGGTAGAACTAATACATATACCTTACATATCCAAAGAGAGAAAGGGAGCAGAGTCTCACTAAGCAGGCATTTCTGAGTTAATGATTTTTTTTAACCACAAAAACCAATCCATGTATTAATCTTTCATGTTTCTCTATAGATAAGTAGCCTAAAAGTTATAAACATCAACATATATTTGTTCTTCAAATCCTTGATGCATTTACTTTTTAAACTTTTTTTTTTTAGTTTTATGCTATTTGTTTTGCTCTAATATGTAAAACAAATACCTTCTTGTGTGTTCCTGAAACTCCTAATAATTTATGGTACTTTAGCATTTAAATGTGCATGCATGTATTTATTATGTATATGTGATATTGACCATTGATTTTCTGTGACTTTAAGGATCTTGTTAGATTTTTATGTCCCAATCTTATCTATACACTTGTTGAGCATGGAATAAAATGGGACATTTTGGGGAACAGCAGGTGATCCCTTTGGGGCACAGTGGCAGGGAGTGAATTAGGTTCTTTAGTTATGTGATTACATCTTACCAACTACCTTTGAAAGAGTCTCTGTAGTCTTGTCTGTTGGTCATATCATGGTTACAGTGGGGGACTATAATCTTTTATATGAATCTGATTGAATTGGAGGGTCAAAAGCAGAGATTATTTACAATTCCATTCTAATAGCTCTAATCACATATGTGGAAATGCATACATTTTACAGGTTAAGCATCCCTAATCTGAAAATCCTACATCTGAAATGCTCCAAAACCTTTTCAGTACTAACAGAATTCTGTAACAGGAAAATTTCACACCAATGAAACTTTGTTTTATGTACACGCAAAAATATTAAAAATATTATAAAATTACCTTTGGCCTATGTATATAAGGTATATATGAAACATAAATTAATTCTCTGTTTAGACATGGGTCCTCTGTCTAAAATATATTGTTATTGTTACATGCCGTCAAGTCAGGTCCTACTCATTGTACAGCAGAATGAAATACTCCTCAACACTGTGCCGTGCACATGATTCTTTTTCAATGTTTGAGCCCATTGTTGCAGACACTGTGTACATTCTTCTCATTTTGAGTCATGCCACATCAGCATGTGGGGGTCCCAGGGACTTTTCTCCAATCCTATCTTATGGTTGATTCTACTTTAAGAAGGCAACTCTTCCCCAGTCATCTTTTAAGTGCCTCCCAACCTAGGGTGCTCATTTTCCAGCATTATATCTGACAGTGCTTCTCTGCTATTTATGGTGTTTTCAATGGCTAATTGTTTCAGAATTGGGCTGCTGGATCCTTTTCCCTAGTCTGTCTTGGTCAGGAAGCTCAACTGAAATCTATCTACCATGGATGGCCCTGCTTGTATCTGAGATACCAGTGGCATAGCTTTCACCATCACAGCAACATGCAAGCTCCCACAGTATAACAAGCTGACAGACTTACAGAGGAAGATATGTCATTACATTGCATTATATTACATTACATAAGACATATCATTATGTATGTAAAAATGTCCCCAAATCTGAAAAATCTATAATACTTTTGCTCCCAAGCATTTGGATAAGGGTTACTTAATCTGTATTTACTTAAGTATTATGTTATACTTGTGAGAGGAGGAAAATTAGAATTTAAGTTGTATCAGGTTATTTTCCTCTAGAGCAGTAGTTGGCAAACATTTTCTGTAAAAGGCCATGTAGTAAATGTTTTAGGCTTCGGAGTCTACTCAACTCTGCCATTAAGCATGAAATCAGACAAAGACAATATATAAATGAATGGATGTGGCTGTGTTCCAATAAAATTCTATTTACAAAACATATATCAGCCATTGAGTTTGGCCTATAGGCCATAGTTCGCAGACCATTGATGTAGAGTGTATGATATTTAATGGTTGAAAAGAACATAGAACTGAGGGACCTCTCAAGGGTAGGATGTCAGTATGAGATAGCCCATGACAGATTAATGAAGGCACATTCCTGTTATCCATGTACAACCTTTCTTCCCTTGAGAATGTGGATATCAACTTGATAATGCATTAATGCATAATCTAGACACTCAAGTAGTGCTGAAATTTCCAAAATTAAACATGTGAATATAATCCTAGTAAATATATTTTAAATATATATTTTCTCTCTAGTTTGAAAGATAGACTATCTTCATGTTTATTCCAAAACATGCAGGATATAATGATAAGTTCAATTGGTCAGAAACCACATACTGTGAGTAACATATTATTACTACTAAATTTGTAATAACTTGATAGACTGGACATTTATTTGTTTAGTATAATTATCATTTATTTCTGCTTTTAAAGGAGTTTGCAGTGAATAGTCTTTCTTGGTAGTGATGGTAACCAAAGTAGAAATATGTGATATCTCTAGGGTCTGTCCACTTGGGTCTGGTATGATAGTCCAGCTTATGTTTAGAACTGTGGCCTTTTACAGATGCAAGCTTTTAGATCATTTAGAATTACTACTTCATTTTACATACAGAAGAAGTGACTATACAATTAAGTGTTAGTAGATATAAGGCAAAAATCCAGTTTCCTTGACTTTCTTCTGTCTGGTATTCTTTTACATATATCATTTCTATAAATGATACTCATTTTGTGTCACCACCATCAGATATTCTAGGTGAGGATTTTCACAACTTTGCACTGTGACTAATAATTTGTTTTTATTCTATGGTCTTGGATCAACTCAACTCTTGTTATGATTAAGATGAATAATGGCTCAGCTACCATGGGTGTTACAGTCTATGAAAGGACATGGGATACCACTAAGAAAAACAAGGAAGCAGGGATGGGTGTTTAGGAGCCTGGGAGTAAATAATAGATCTTATTATTTAAAAACTTTCAGCCAGATGAAGGCAGAGCATCTAAGTTGATACATGTACAACGCTCACTATTAGGAAACTGGCAATCAAGTAGAACTGAAGATAATAGGCTCAATGACTCCATACTGTTTATCCTGGCTCTTGAATTTGCTAGGAGGCAGTGGGTATTTTCTGTAAGCTGGTTCTGCTGTAGAATATGTGTACAATTTATTGCTTTACTTTAGTTCTTTAATGCAAAACTGCTACTCATTCTGATCAAACATTCATGAAACAACAACATCAAAAGAAATTCATTTTAATTTATTAAGGTCTTCTGTGTTGTGCCCTTGAAGAAGTTCGTATGGGTAAACAAGCTTATATAAATAGCCTGCAGCACCATGTGAACTGCAGTTCATAATCCAACAATAAAAACGATAGATATTATACTTTGTCCCTCTCCAAGCAGTCTCTTGAATAAACCTAAAGGCACTTGGAAATTTATATGAAAAGTCTTACACTATGTAGGCAACATTATTTAATATGATGAGTTGATCATGTTAATAATTACATTTCAAAGCTTAAATTTAAATTTGCCCCACATAACTATATAGAAGTTTAATCATTTTAATATACTACTTCAGAAAGGTCTTTTACTCTGCCCTGCATATATCACATCTTTTCTTAACAGTCTGTAAAGGCTAATGAGTTTGTTTTGTGATGTCCACAATATACAGATTATTACAAGTTATGCTTGCAGAGAGGACACTCAGGTGACAGTTTGTAATATGTCCTGAGTCAATTACTTCATGGAAATGATATGTTAAGCAATTGGAAGGTAACAGATAGTTTTTTCTATTATTTTAGAAATATCTGTATTGTTATAATACAGATCAAATCTACAATGAGCATTATGCATTATTCAAGAAATGACCAGGCATTCTGAGCAGTGTTTCAGCTAAATAACTGATGATTGTAACCTTTAAAGAAATCTCATTGTGGTGACTGTTGGTAAATCACTTCCCCATTCATAGTAATCTCTATTTAGAGGTTACCTAGAAGCCATTACATCTTTTATTAATCTTAAAAGCAATAGCTGCTGATTTGACATTTGCTAAAACTAGATAAATTTTCTTTCTTTCTAATATCATAGACTTCAGTCAATTTTTAGGCTTATGTCTTCTACAACTCTATTAATTCAGGAATATTTACCATTGTAAGCATAAGTTTTATTTCAGTTCACCACTGAAGCTTTTAAACAACAGTTTGCCTATGTGTGTGACAGCCAACAATACTAAAATATGTAAAATACAAGACATTTTTAGTCTTTGGAAAAAACAATGAAAAATATGCATGAGAACTGGTGATTAAAACTGAGTGAACACATTAGAGAAGAACTTTACTACTTTCATAGAATTGCATTCAGTGTTCCAGCCACCTACTGTGAATTAAGTCATAGTTGTTTCTGAGAGGAAAAATTTGTGGGTCATTATCTAACCAACAGGAAGAAGGACCTGGCAACCCACTCCCAAAACACAATCAGCCATTGAAAACCCTATGAATAGCAGAGCAGCACTAACAATAGCATTTAACCTGTTGTAGGTAGGGTCGCTGTGAGTCAGACACCAACGTGTCGGCACCTAACAACAACAACAACAACATATAAGCAACATGTTATCTATACTTAATCAAATATCAACTCATATTTAAACAATGATGTTTGCTATATTCATTTAAAGTAGTCATGTAGGGTAATTGAGTATAGATTATCCTTGAGAGTGACAATGAATTCCTACTATAATGGTCATCCCTGCAACTTAGATAGCATTTTTTACAATGGATTCTGTTTCATTAGAAAGGTAGAGAGTCCAATACTATCTGAGTCGTAGGTCTTCTTGATCTAAATAGCTTTATGGCCTTTCTGTTTCTGTTCTGGCATGCTACTGTGTGCTGACACTCACATGCTTGCCAACAAGTGTCATAATCCTCCTTACTAAAAAACCTTGTCAGATGAAAGTTCTTAGATATAATTCCTGGCTGTGTACACTCAGTCTATGGCATTCCTTTTTCTTATTACACAGGCAAATGATGGAACCCAGGCTGAACCCTTAAGTTCTGAGCAAAAGCTTCCTGTAGGGTATGAGAGTAGCTAAAGATGGAAATTTGGTTCTTACTTGACTCCTGTTTTTTCCTCTATCATCCTCAGAAGACCAAGGACCTGACTTCCTGCTCTAGTCTTTAATTCTGTTTGTTTGCCTCAATCCAAAGTTGATGGTGGCACAAGATGGAAACTGAACCATCCAAAAGCTGAGCTACCAATAATCATTGCTGTTTGTTTTGGTGGTGAATGCCAGGTCTTGCTAGTATATGGAATGAATATATTTGATATAATTGCCTTTTCCTAGGTATGCTTCCAGGAAAGCTTTTTAATTGCATACTATTATCTTTTTATATAATTATAGTGAACTTACTACTTCTGAAAGGAATTCATTAAAGGACTAACCTTTTACTTTATTTGCTATTATGGTTATGTGATAGGACAAGCTATGCCATATCATCTCACTTGCCCAAGGTCATCCTCTCTGATGATGTGTGGGAAGAGCCTCTTCACAAATAGGGGCTTAATAGTGGCACAGTATATCAGCCAGACTATAATTCTAAGCAGTTTCACACCTCATTGTGAAAACCTTTGGTGTCTACAAAGGAGATCTCTAGTTCATTGAGTTATAGTCTAACTGAGCATACAAATATTAGGTAGCATCAGTAGTTTCTTGCTACATGCCACTATCAGATAGTTTGTCCACTATCATTTCCAAATGCATGTAGTATTGTTGAGCATGTAGAATAACCTTTAACTCCAAACACTTGAAGAAAGCATATTTTAAGAGTTGGGATGGAGAATACATGAATATTCAGGTATGCTAGCAGGCGATTGCCAGGGAACATCCAATCACAATGTCGTAAGTCTATGATCCGAATTGACACAGTTCCATTTTTGCCCATATTGCTTGAGTCAAAGCAAATTGTGTGAGCAAGACCACAGTCCAGGGACAGGGATATATGGTGTACCTCTTTTGGAGAAAATGTGGGTGTAGGATAAAAAAACAGGAATCAGTAATTTAATCTGCTCATTAGGTGTACTACTTGAGTGGAAATGAGGAATTTTTATTGTTGTTATTGATTTTTGGACATGTGGACACAAAAGTATGCATGTACTCTTTTGCAACCTACATCAACACTCATCAATCTGCCCCTCTCTCCACTATCATCTCACTTTTCTCTAGCAATACCAAATGCTGTAGGTCATACATTTATGTCTTTGTAAATGTCATTATCTTCCTGGAAGGCCCTTTACCTTTGTAGGAGCAAAAAAATAATACCTTCATCTCACTTATCACAAGGGTTATGGCTAACATTCCTTTAAAAAAAAACAAGTTAGCAGGAGAAAAGCATAATAAATTTATTTAATCAAAGTTTTATATGGCACAGAAGCATTCAGAAATGAAGACCCAAAGACCCAGGGAAAACCGTATATGTTTATGTTTAGGTTCAATGAAGGATTGATAGCCATGTAGAAATGTAATTGAACAAAAAGGTATGATCTAATGGCAATGCCTCATTTGTCATGTTCTTCTTAGCCTGTATGTGTAGCTTTCCTTCCTCTGGGTGTACAGCAGGACACTTGTTACACAGTATCTTTAGGGAAGAAGGAAGACAGTCAGAGAGTGACATTGCTGGGTTTTATAGCTTGCTCCTGGGGAGAGAAGTTCTAGTTTCTGTGATCACATTGTGGGGAAGATAGGGGCCAGAGTCAGAGGGACTGAAGAAAATCAGAGAGAATATCTTGCTTCCGATGCTCTTCTAATCTCCTTCAGTTCAAAGTACTCAGCATGTCCAAGTGCTATAGTTTGGGGTATCATGTTCTGAGCTCTAACACCTTCTTTCAAGTTTGCTGAACTTCTATTCAACTTTCAAAACCCAGCCCAGATGTCATGCTTTTTATATAAACCTTCTCTTTTTTCCTAGAGCATTACTTATTTCTTTCTGAAAGTTATTGTTACATTCTTCTATTACTTTATCATCAGTTTATAATTTATTTCTTTATATATCTCTCTCTGATTTACACTGTGAGCTAATTGAAGGGATAGTCTAGGTCACCTTATGCATTTCATTTTCATATCTCCATCACATTGTATGGTACCTGAGAGAGTAAATATTTGACCATGTTTTAAAATTGAATTGTGTAGAATTGAAGTGGATGTAGGATTGTTATTCGCAGAGCTAACTAAACTGATAAAAGCTATCTATGGGTGGGTCTAAGTCATAAGCACAAAGGAGAAAAAAATATAAGGAAGAGTAGAAGAAAATGGAGGGAGAATTACAGAGGAGTGTGAAAACAGAGGAAAATTAAACTGTGTGGAGCAGGGAGTAGGCAGAAACGCAACCCCTAGGCTGAGCTGGCAGCTCCTGGCCTGCGGGTTCTCCCACTGAATACAGGACAGAACAGTTGTAAGGTGAAAGCAGCCGGGGGCGTGGTAATCCCAGCGACTGGGGCGGCAGAGGCAGGAGCATCGCAAGTTCCAGACCAGAAGCAGTCTGCATAATTTAGCGAGACCCTGTCTCAAAATGTAAACAAAATGGGCAGGGGTTGCAGCTCAGTGGTCCAACACTTGCAAAGCACAAAAACTGGAGGCCCTCCCTGGGTTCAACCCTCAGTATGGCCAAAAAAAAAAAAAAAAAAAAGTGAAAGCAATAGTCTCATGAAACCCATGAGTATCTTGGAGGTATAAATTCAAGTCCAATCAACAAATATCTGACCATCTTCTCTAGATAAGTCTCAGTTCTGTGTCTTGGAGGTTTCAATATTCCCTGGAGAAATAAATGTGCAATCAGTAAATAATGGTATGGCAATTTTTATTAAAATTTAATGTACATTATGACCGGTGTTATAAAGCACTCCCTACACCTCAGTTTTCACCTTTGGCTTTCTCTTTTTGTCAATGATTCTGGTCTGGATGATTACTTACTTTCTAATCCTAAACCCTAATTCTTTAGGAAGGATCTAGTAATTAATATCTGAAATTAATCTCTCCTCTGGGATTATTGGGTTTCTTGAAGCTATTTATTAATAAGTTCAAAATCCACATGGTCTCTTCATATTCTGCTAATATTTCTGATTTTCTTTTACTTAATTCTTTTGTACATGAAGTTATATTTCCCTTGGGCTATGGGTTCAAAATATATGACATATTTCCTTCTCCTAAATTTTTAAAATCTGTTTTGATCATCAAAATTTGAACACATGTAATCATTATAAATAAAGGTCAGAATAATAAGGCAGCACACAATCAAGTTTTAAATTAAATAAGTCAAGTGCCAAATATATGATATAGACAGAACATGAATTTGAAAGTTTACATATTTTAATTTCTTCTGCTATCTTTACAAAACTTTAGGGAACACTCATATATTATAGCACACACAACTTACTTTATAAAAGTCTTCCAGTTTTTAACAATGTTAATATTTTAGTGTAGGCATCCTGTGGTATTGCATTATACTTTATTGTACTCACTTAGAACTTTTCAACTTTATGTGCTCTGTTCTTTAGGACTGGAATTCATTAATGTGCTTTTGTCAGCCCTATCACCTCTTGCAAAGCACAATATATAGTTCCAGCACTCTGCAGATAACAATATTTCATGGGTATAGCAAAGAAGGAGTCACCTCTGACTGCTTTATTTGATTGAAATTGTACCGTGGCTTTAATTTACAGAAACAGCTTTCTAGATACTGTGCATAAGTCTTAGCTGTGCCTTAATAAACATGTGGTGACCTCCACCTGTAAAATCTAATGCAGCATTGAATACTAATTAGCTGCAGCTTTTCACATCCTTTCTGGGTTCATAATGTGTCAGTAAATGTCAGAACCTTAGCAGGAAAGGAAGGCCAATAGAATTTTTGGTTTAAACAGTCACTTTAATCCCCTTGCTGTTTTGTTGAGAAAACCAATATAGAGAGAAGTTGAATGACAAAAACAAAGTCAGCAACAAAGTTTGGACTAGAATTCAGGCCTCTGGAATCCCTCCCTATTCACGTTTTCCTGCATGATAGACTTTTTATCCTGCTTTCAGCCACACTGCATTGAAATCCCTTTTTCCTCATTGACATTATATGGGGACGTACGTGCACATTTTTGGGTTGTGTGTGAACTGATGGTTCAGGCCGTAGGTTACCAGTCCCTGTCTATAGCATTGAACTGGTGGAGATGATGGAAGATGGTTTAGAACCCATTCAGGTGGGAAGTGTATTACTAATTGTAAAAGGTTGATTCTGGTATTTGTTTAAAATATATAGCAATGCCAGGCATGGTGGCACACGCCTGTAATCCCAGCGGCTTGGGAGGTGGAGGCAGGAGGATCGAAATTTCGAGATCAGAGGCAGTCTGTGTAACTTAGTGAGACCCTGTCTCAAAAAAAGTAAAAAAAAAAAATGGGCTGGGGGTACAGCTCAGTGGTCCAGCACTTGCAGAGCATGCAGGCACAAGGCCCTGAGTTCAACCCCAGAACTGCCAAAAAAAAAAAAAAAGTATATATATATATATATATATATATATATATATATATATATGGCAATAACAATGCACAACTGGTAATGTGTTGTTTAAAAAATCACCTTTGAAGTTAATGTATGTTCATATGTCTTTGTATTGTGATGGCCAGCATAACTAGTAGCGTATATGTCAACCAGGGGTGTGATGTTGGCATATTTTATTAAGTAACCATGGATGTATGTTGTTTTTTGCATTGTGTGCATTATTGAAAAGGGGCTGAGGTTTATCTCAATTGGTAGAGTGCTGCTTTGCACTCCCTGAGGCCCTGGGTTTGATCCCCAGCACCACAAAAATGGGAGAAGGATGTGGCAGCCCACTCCCAAAACAGTCAGTCATCAAAAACCCTATGAGTAGCAGAGAAGCACTGACATAGTGCCTAGCATGGCATAGTGTCAGGGAGTGTTTGATCTGTTGTACACAGGGTCACTGTGAATCAGGCCCAACTCAACAGCACCTAACAACAACAATAGCGGCAGCAGTAAAATATTGTTATTATTGAAAAATTGAGTATAAAGCCACATTAAAGCATTGGCATGGTTTGGCTTATTATTTTGGGTTGCTTTCTCAATTTAATGTAGCAAATAATTCAAACTAGTGCTATTTAGGTAGTCTTTTCTAGATGTAAGTCTTAGTCTTTTCTAGATACAACATATGTTTAGAAAGCCATGATTAAAACATGATCTATAAGAACTATTACTTGGCTATTTTGACCTAACCAATCAAACAGCTGGTCAGTTAGTTTAAATAGTTTTGATTTGTTTTTTGTCATAACTTACTAGTTTTCTTTCTGATTCAACTGATGATTTAAAATACCATGTGGCCTAACTACAATAAAAATCATTAGCAACAGGACATCTGATAGTTGTATGTCAAGAATCCAATAGTAGGGCAGGGAACCTAGCTCAATGGTAGAGTACCTGCCTGATATCCAAGGCCCTGGATTTGATCCCCAGTGCTGCAAAAAGAAAAAAAGAATCTAATATTTATTTATTTATTTATTTATTTTTGACGGCACTGAGGATTGAACCCAGGACCTTGAGCATGCTAGGCAAACATGTTACCACTGAGCTACATCCCTAGGCCAAGAATGTAATATTGTTGTCAGCATTACAGTGAATTAGATTGATAAAGCTGAGCTGGTCTTTTGCAGGTAGACTTTAATGCATCTCTCAAACCCTGTCAAAGTGAGGAAATATGACTACATTTGGGTAGTGGAATTTAATATTCAAACATCATTAGTAGGAATATAGCTCTGTGGTCTTTTCCTGTTGTTCACTGGAATCAGTCAATCACGAGGTATTGGCCAGGCGCTCTAACGGTGAATGCCACTATACTAAATGCTTAGAAGACACTAAAATTCAATGAGTTCCTATTCATAACTTCTCAAAGCATTCCAGAAACAAGCAAAATTCAGTAATGTTTTGTAATTAAAGCACATCACTCATATATAATTTTACAGTTTGGGAAATAAGGCTGTGTTGAATATCAGCACTGATGATGAAAACAGACTGTGTACACAGTTTGGGTTTTGTATAAATACTTTAAAATATTGGCTTTCTTCTATAAAAATAGATGAATAGTATCCAGGTTTTTATAAAAATTTTAGCATAAAAGCAAAATTGCTATCATTTTCCATTTTGAAAAGAGACATGAAGATAGCATAACAAAATGCAAAATGCAGTGTGGCTTAGAGAGATATGAAGGGGACACAGAGATGCAGATGCAGGTAAGCCTCACTTTGGGCATTCTCCAAGATGTTTGTAAAGTGAGGCAGTGATATTTACTCAGCTGACACCTGACATAAAGTGCTTTTCATTCTGTCTTTTGTGGATATTGAGCTCCTGAAGGTGCAGAAACCTGTGTTAACAAGTTCAGCTTACACTATGTGGTGCTTTTATCTGGTATGCACTCAGACCCAGCCTCTGTGTCTCTGATCAGTTACTAAATTTGTTGCTATATGAATATCTCCAGTTATAAAAGTAAACTACTTTTTCCTAAAATTAGAAAAGGGGACTTTGGAGCCAGGTATGGTGGCACATGCCTGTAATCACAGCGGCTGAGGAGGCAGAGGCAGAGGCAGGAGATTCACAAGTTCAAGACTAGAGGTAGTCTGTGTAATTTAGCGAGATCCTGTTTCAAAAAACAAAAAATAAAAATAAAAAATGGGCTGGGTGTGCAGCTCAGTGGTCCAGCACTTGCAAAGCATGCAAGCACTTGGTCCTGGGTTCAACCCCCAGTACTGCCAAAAAAAGAAAAAGAAAAAAAGGGAAGGGGGGACTTTGTAGGGTGGTTTTTTCAGTTTAGGTTATTGGGAAAGAATACCATAAACTGACTGGCTTAAACAACACACTATTTCTTACCATTCAGGAGATTAGAAATCCAAGATCAGGGTACTATATGGTCTTGTTCTTGGTGAGGACCCTTTTCCTGGTTCATGTAGTGTGGTGGGGAGAGAGAGGAGGAAATGGACAGAAGAGGAGAGAGGGAGGGAGGGAGGGAAGGGGGGGAAAGAGAGAGAGAGAGAAAGAGAGAGAGAGAGAAAGAGAGAGAGAGAGAGAGAGAGGGAATGATAATGATGTCTCCCATGTCTCTTCTTGTAAAAGTGTTTATTTTACTCATGAGGGTTCCATTCTCTTAACAATAACATCCCAAAGTCCCCATCTCCAAATACCATCACACTGGGGATTTAGGAAATGAACATATGACTTCTTGCTGGGTGGCATTCAGTCCATAACACAAGAGTTCTTACAGCCTATAATAAAGGCATAGTCCATGTCCCCAAGCTGGAGGGTCCAGCAAACTATATGAATGCGGTGTAATTAACCACTGAAGTAATTTTAACGTCTTTGGAATGGCTTATTGATAGAAAGGTCTTGGCCAATGGAGTTGGTCACTCCTGAATTCAAATCTCTGTGACTATAAGCAAATTTTAGACCTCAGTTTTCTTGTCTGGAAAAGTTGGACCTGAGAAGCCAGTTAAAGTATGCCCTCCCTTTGGTGGGCCTGGCAGCCTTCTATTAGGAGACATAAGTTTACATAGGAATCACCAAGAGCATGTTAGGATTCTTATCTATGATTTGTATCACATTTTAGAAGAGTTTTTTTGTCATTTTTATTTTTGTTTTATTAAGACTGTATTTTCAAAATGAAGTGAAGCGGAAGGAAGGGAGAATTCAACATGCACTATTTATTCTGGGGGACTCTTAACATAAAACGTCTTAACTTGGAATATTACAGAGAAAATTTAAAGTGTTTCTTAAATGACACAGGTGACTTGGGAATATTAAGATAGCTTAGTGTTATTTAAATGTTTAAAATAATGAGGTCTATAGAAGATGATGTTATGAATTGTTAATATGTAGATATTTCATCAAATTGATAGGAAAACAAAAGAACTTTTAAAATAGATTATGTCTGAAATACAAGGCCAGTTTATTCAAGTAATGAATATAGTTGAGATTTCCCTTCCTCAGAATTTTGGCTTTATAGAAATTGTCTTGGGTTTTAGGATACCAATATTTTGTCATTAAAATCAGAAATGGATCTCATTTATCCTTGAATTTTGTTTGACTATTCATCCTCTAAGTATTTGAATATTTATTATATTACAAAACTCTGCTAGGCTCTGTGGGGAATGCAAAAAAGAAAACACCTGAACTTTCCTATCTAGGAGTGGATAACTTGGTGGGAGTGACATATTCTCACCAAACAATAAGGGACGGTATTATTCAAAAGAGATCTGAACAAAGTACTGTGGGACCACAAATAGAAAGATTAAAACAAAATGAGGAGAAGGAGGTCGCCTTTAAACTGAATCTGAAAAGTGGGCAGGATTTTCAGTTGTACAGTTTTTTACTAGGTGGGCTTATTGAATAAATCTATATGATACTATTTCAATAAAATATTTTATTTTCTAAGAAAATTATAACTTGAAGTTCTACCTTTAAATGAGCATTTTTCTAGATATCAATTTTAGATATTCATTGTATGATTTATCACACATAAATGTAGTTGAATGTGTAAACATGGTGACATTTCAAGAGAACTTTGATTGCCCCCCGTATGGCAGGAGAGCTTAGGAGCCTTTTCCTTACTCAACAATATTTTAATCAGGATAGCCAATGCCGTGTGGGACACAGGATACCTGTGTATAATTCTATTACCTGCACATCCTCTCAAATAACTAAACACATTCATCACATACTATGGTTTATAAAGATAAACCAAGAGCTTAATTAAATATAATCTTCTAGCATCTCCTCTCTGGTGCTTTTGCTTTTCACAGAGATGGAAAAAGACTACAATGAGATGTATTCTTAAAATTTCAAATCCCCAGCATCTAAGACCTAAATATAGGAAGAATCATACTAGAGGAGGAGCAGCCATCCTTGGGGCCTTGAAGATGAATAGCCAAAGTTCGAGCACAGCACTGGGGCAGCAGTGGGAGGGTCAGGTGCTCACCTCCAGCGGGGCTCACACGCATGTCACTGAAACCTATAATTGGGAGGTAAGACTCGGTGGCATGGAAGAGAATGTCTTGTACTTTTATTTCATTTAAATTATCACAAAGGGAGGGAACAATTTTGCTTCACATGTAAAGTCGGTCATTTCTTGGGCTACTAGCTCAATGTTTTAGCAGAACAGCTGTTCTGTACAATGTGGCTTTCTGCAAGCAATATTTCCACTGCTAGAAAAGTGGCAGTCTGCCAAAGAGAGTGCCCAGACCAACCCCTAAACAACAAAAAAAATCTTTTGTCAACGACTCTAATAATTTGTACAGTTCAGGAAAGGGGGGTTGCACAGTCTTTGCAGATGTGCATTTATGATGCTATTTTTAAGCAGAGCAGCATGAAAGAATAGGTTCATATGAATTGTAAGTTGATCATTCATTTTAAGCAGTTGGCTTCTGCTCCTGCTAAAATTTTATTCTGTGTAAAGAAAACACAGCCAGCCTTGAAACGAGGTAAGGCACAGTGTGACAAGATGAAAATTTTCATTTTCAAACCTGTGATGCCTGCTCCAAAACAAAAAGCTTTGGAATCTCCCCCACCCCTCAGCTAAGGAGATAAATGTCATTTGCTGATCCCCTCACAGTAGAAACTTGCCATCCTTCAGCATTTTGAGGAAATAAACTCTTAATGAGCCTGCAATTCTTTTACAGCAGTCCATTCTCTGAAAATGAGTTTAAGTGCTGAAGGAAATGCCAGAAGCATTTACACAACTGGCGCTGAATTAATATGTGTTAATTCTCTGTAATTCAACATCATAGGCACCACACAGTTTTTCTAAGTATCAAAACTGGGTTTAAAATCAGATCTGTCCTCTACACTCTGGTTATCCAAAATCTATAGCAGTAGATACAACTTGCTTTCATTCCAGTGGTGGAGATAAGAAAATAAAATGACTTTTATAAGTTAAAGACTGCAAGAAAGAACTCTCAGACTTCTAAGAGAATCAGTTCTGATTGAGCCTGTATCTTTCATTTTTATTCAAAAATACATTTGATATTTACATAAGTTAAGAGAATTAGACCATCTACTCTAAGATTATTAAAAAATGAAATCATATACTCAAAAATGACATGAAATTTAAAACAGACTCATTCTACAAAGGAGATCACAGAGCAAAGACTACAAAGTCTTCTACAGAAAAGACTATAAGGTGAACTAGAGACCTTCATGGGCTGGGATTTAGCTCAGTTGGTAGAGCGCTGCTCTGCAGTCTCTGAGGTCCTGGGTTTGATTCCCAGCACACAAAAATGGGAGAAGGATGTGGCAATCCACTCCCAAGGCAATCCTGAAACAATCAGCCATTGAAAACCCTGTGAGGGTCGCTATGAGTCAGATATGACTCGATGGCCTGCAACAAGCAGAGACCATTCGCTGCCTCCATCAGAGGCTTCCTCTAATGTTCACAGTTGAGCCCTTTGTTACTGTTGTTTTTCCTTTTAGAAAGTCCAGTCTTTTCATGTTCTGCATAGGTGCAAGAAATGCTCACATAAATGGAGTTCTATGTACTGTTAAACCAAGAGTGTTTTTGCTGTACTCAGAATGTAACCTACTTATGTTAGGCTGTGTGCCCCTGAAATGGTAACATCCATGTATACTAATGACAAAGAACAAACTGTGATGGTGGGGAATTGCTAAAACTGCATCATTTCACTTTGATAATCAGATGTTTTTAAAAATATTGTTTAGGTGACCTCCTTCATACTTCAAATTGTTACTCAAGTATTTTTCCAATGTTTCTTGAATTTAAAAAGGAAGTACAATGACAATTGTCTTCTTTTCACTTGTGTATTTCTGCAGTGGAGTATCACTGAACTTTGTGAAATAATCCCAGACAAGTTGTTCATAAAATGTTATATGAGTAAGTTTATAAATTCACATTTTTATATGTTAGAGAAATTCTCTATATTCAGGATTTCTGTGCAATTTATATTTTGTAAAAGCTCAGTTATTTTTATAAGATAATTAATTGACTCCCCTCAAATAAATACTATATGTCCTTTAATTTTTAATTTTTCTTAGAATAAAGGAATAGAAGCAATAAATTTGGGCTGCTGACTTGTGTCTAATAGTAATTTATTTCAGGATGGTATTGAAGACACCAATTATGAAAATCATATTCCTACTGCTTTACTTATGCCAGGTATTATTTTATTGATTTCAAGAGTCTCTACTTTTTTGATGTGGCAGTATGGAGAACTGTGGTTATTCTTTATACTTACAAAATTATCTTTTCTAGTATCATAGAATTAACCTACTCCTCTTCATAGCATACAAAGGCTTTTGTGGTTTGAGTTGGGTAGAAGAACATGGAAAGATATTGTACATCCATTGCTCCACTTCATACTTTTAAAATGTCATAAGATGAGCATCATTCTTGTTGTTCTTCCATTTTTATGTAGAGATCCTTTATAATTACTCCTGTTCTTTGTATGCAAAAGACATATTAATAAAGGAACAAAGGAGTGTTAAAAGATCTCTTCTTAAAGTGAACTTAGATGCTACTTATATTTACAGATCACTGCCACCAAATCAAATTCATTCTGTTTGACCCATGATCTATGTAAATGTTTCAGGCAGTTCAAAACCATTTAATATTAGCCTCTGTTCAAGAAATCAAAAGAGCCAAAAAATCATTTTGTATAAATCTATATCTGTTACAATTCATTTACAAGTTCCTGGTATGCATTTAGTTACTATGTCCTTTCATGTTAAGGTATTATATTCCAGGACATTCTAGCCAGTACCTCTAAAATAGATTGAGAGCGACAATAAGACAGTTACTTAGATTGTGGTCCAATTAATGTCATTATCATTATTTTTGTTACCTTTTGAGTAAATTAACTCCACAAGTAGAAAATAATTCAGATACAGTCCATAGATTTCCCTGTAGGTATAAGCAACTTGATCCACCAAGATGGACTTGGAGCATAGAGCATGGTTACTTTGAGTTCATCCCCACCAGGGGGCATGTTCTGTTGGCTTAACAAGTAACTAAACTACACTTTCACACTTAATCATTTGCTTATAGCTGCTAATAAATTGAAACCATATCATGAGGTCATGATTTCATAGTACATGAAATGTGTTTTTCATGGTTTTTTACAACGTGACATTATACTATGAAACAGTGGACGACTTGCCCAGTGTGAACTAATGTCAGGTTTATAATTCCTTAGGGTTATTAATTCTTTGCTAAATTCACTGTCCTCTTCTGCAGTGCCCTCTTTTTTGAGTTGTGTTTGTGGCAAACCTGAAATTAGGGAAAGGTGCTGGTTGGTACAGTCTTAGTGGAATTTGTGTTTCAGTCTACGTTCTGCGTTTCCTGTCTTGGTGTCCTTCTACTTCTAATATTTTTGTCTCTTCCCTTTTTGCTCCCTATCTAAACTCTTCCTTTGAGATATTACATTTCATTGGTCTTGTTCAAAGAATTCCAGTACAACATTGTCCAGCTGTGGTAACATTTTAAATAATGATTAAGCAATGCTCAGAAGAGCAACCTGTCCAAACCAGACATTTAAGTACAGATTTCTCAGAGAGCTTAATATTTCACTTTGGTTTCTGGAGCATGTAGCCCTAGAAAGTGGATTCAGGCATTAATAAAAACTTCCCATTGCACTGTATGTCACTTCTACCCTGTATGTAGAAGAAACCTTACATCCACATTGACTGTGTATTACAGATTTCTGCTGCTGCTGTTAGTCACCTGATTTGCAGAGAACTAGAACTGATAACCTTTTCAAATGTTATCAAATTAAGACAAGTCCTAAACTAGTCAAATGACTTAAATGATCATTGACCAATCACTTGATATTTTAATTTTGAGTAACTCTACCTCAAGGACTTCTTGATATTTCCTTTGGTTTTAGTAAAGACCACAAGTTCCAACCAGTAGTATAGTTCATAAACTTTACCAGAAATGAATCCAGAATGCTATAAATGAATTTTGTTAGAATGACTTTAAAAGAAATGAATGTCCTATAGCATAACTATAGATATAGCCAAGTAAGTGGAAATTGAGGGAAAGTAACTGATTATAAAGTACATCACCATGTTCTGTGTCTGGACTGAGAATTGATCTGATTAGATTTCTCAGTAGCGAAGGAGAGAGGCTTCTGCATGGAGGATGCTTGGCATTTTAGGTTGCTAATGATTTCATTTTAATGTCACCATTTAGTTTCATACTGATCATTTATACTGACAAAAAAGAAGAAAAGAAAACAAGGAACCTGTCATCAATCATTCATTTAATCAAGTAGGAAAAGTAGATAAATAAACATACTGAGTTAATTATTCTTCTGTGTGTAATGATTGACAATAAAGTTAATTTATGCCTGTTTTAACCCCTTAGTATTTTGTGCTGTTAGAATTAATAGTTGTTAGCAGTTGGAGAAAGGACATGGGGGTGACCTTTCCTTTCCTAGATTACCTTAAAGAAACTTAGTTGTCATACTTAAGGCACTTACTCAACTGAAACCTATGTTGATAGAGTTATAGTTACTTGCTTTTGAGCATATTTACTCTATACTAACAAATATAATGAAAAAAATGATGCTGTGTTGGTTGCCTCCTTAGTGTTATTCGTATTTAGGTTCTTTAATGAAGACTTTTTTCTTTGAAATGCACATTCTTAAAGTAGAAAGTGATTTGTACCCATATGCTGCTAATTCAAATGTGTATTAGGCACAACACTAATGGGAAAAAAAAAGTCTTGCATACAGAAAAGTCTGAAATACATATTCAAGTTAAAGGGGATCTTGAAAGTTCTAAAAACCTGTTTTTGATTCGCCAGCATTTTTCTCCAGTTTTACAGAGATATTTCTTCTTGTGGCAATTCTTTTTTTTTAATTGGAAATTTTTAATGTACACCTCAATGTGATTCATTCTGACATGCTTTTCATTGTGACATTTCCATATATATGCATTTTGTTGTACATTATTCATATAGATTGCCCCTTACCCTCTTGTATACTTCCTTCCCTCTCCCCCTCCTCCGTCAAAGCCTTCTCTACCATTTACTTGTCTTTTTAGGGTGATATTTTTCTATATATCCTTGGGTTCCAGTTCTGTTTAAGATAGAAACTTTTTCTGTAGTGAACTTTTCTTTTACCTTGTCAGAACTATTACATGTATTTTCTAGACCATCTATAATAATACCATACTTAGCTTTTTTTTCTCTTTTATTATGATCTGACCTTTGTATAGGATTTTTTCCTTCTTATAATTTTGATTCAGCTCCCACATATGAGTGAGAACATGTGGTGTTTCTCTTTCTCAGCTTGTATTCGTTTACTTAAAATAATTTTCTCCAATTCTATCCATTTTGCTGCGAATGGCCTTATTTCATTTTTTTTGATTGCTGAGTAGTATTCCATTGTGTATATGTATCATGTTTTTTTTATACATTCTTCTGTTGAAGGGCACTTTGGTTGATTCCATATCCTTGCTATTGTGAAAAATGCTGCATTGAACATGGAGATGCAGGTGTCCCAATTCTTTTAACAAATCAATGGTTGCTTTTATTAAAGTTTCCATAGACAAGGCATCTAACAAGGTAAGTATAGATAATAAAAGAAAAATTTCCAAATATTATATTTGGACTCTTTCTGGCACTCCTGTTTATATCAGACTGCAGCTGAAAAGTAGGAGAGTAAGAAGTAGACTTAAAGGATTTGAGGTTGCAAAAGGAGTTTAATTGTTGATTGAAATTGTTGTACAAAGATTTGAGAGATAAAGATACCGTGGGTGCCTTTATGGTTAGAGACATGTTCCTTTTGGATGCATTCTATTAAATGACTTTGTCATTGGTAGTTGTAATGTTTAGTGGAACTAAATTCTAACAACTCAGTAGACTGTTGTTTCTCCCAGATCTCAAGGTCAATTCAGTTCTAACAAACTAGAACTGGAATAGGAGAGAGTTTGGACAAGGAAGCCCTGGTTTGGTTCACAGTTCACATAGATGTTGTGCTTTGTGTAGACTCTCCACTTTGCCCTTACCCCCACAAGCTTGCATGTTTTTGCTTGGTTTCTTTAGGAAGGTATTAAGTTCCCTATCAATCTGGAACTCTAACTATGAATAGTAAGTTCCACTAGATTTCGAATGCATATCATTGTTATCTGATCCGTATAATTGTTTTTCGATTGCTCATGATGCAACTCATTTTCTGTAAACATTTGTCTGTGGTAAAAGTTTGGCTCATGAGACTTTCTGATACTAGGTTAGGTTGGGGTTCCACTCAGTTGGTAGAGTACCACATTGCACTTTACTAGGCCCTGAGTTATATCCCCAGCACCCCCATAATTGGAGAAGGACATGACAATCCACTCCTGAAAACAATCCTGAAATAATCAGCTGTAGAAAACTCTGTGAGTCGTATCCGACTTGATGGCACCTAGCAAGTTGAATTTGTGTCTGTGGTGGCAAAGTAAAATTTGGAAAACACCTAATAGTTAATTTGTAAGCTGCAAACTAAACAAAGCCATATATAGAAAATGATTCACTTCTTCAAGTCAATGTATAAATGAAAAACTATACTTTGGTGGGAAAAAATAATTATCAATTAAGTTTAGTATTATCCACATTTCTTAAATTAAAAAAAATACATATTTGCTGAATGAATCTTTCAACCTTTCCATCTCCCTCTTGCCATGGACGTCTTTACACTTCATTAACTTATAGGCAAATGTGTTCAAGAGAAATCTTTCCATTCTTTTGTTTGTCCTTTGTTTGGCTTTCTTTTGCCTGCATGCATTAATTAAATTATAGTATGAGTGAAAAGTGGAAATTTGTGGCTTTTTGGTTCACTGAAATAATGGTTGATCTCTTTAGCTTTTGTCTAATTTGTGACTTTCCTTTTTTTACTCACATGGAGATCTTTACTTAGCAAGTTAAGCTTATGCAGATTATAATCATTGTGGCAACAGTAAAATCAACAATTCTCTTATTCTTTCTTTGAAGTATGCACAAGTGTTCTTTTATTACTTTCATTTGAGAGAGAAGGAAAAACTGGGGAAAGGGATACCAGAGCATCTCTAAGTAGTTGATATATGCAGGCACACATATCTATACCAAAAGACAGACATGGTTTTAAGAAGAAGTATTTGAGTATTTGGATTGAAATTTTTGATCCAAATCCAAATCCATTGCCATTCAGTTCATGAGGAAATAATAATTTTTAAATCTGGATTTTTTACTACTTTCAGAAATACCAGGTCCCATGAGTCTTTTACCCACAAATATAGTATATCATGACAATGAGTGTCATATTGATAGAATTCTTACAGATCTTTGTTGCTGTTGTTGTTAGATGTTGTCAGGTCAGGTCCGACTCATAGCAATCTTATGTACAACACAATGAAACATTCCTTGACACTGTGCCATGCCCAGTACTATGTCAGAGCTTCACTGCTATTCATAGGACTTTCAATGACTGATCACTTTGGAATTGCTTCAGGAGTGGACTGCCAAGTCCTTCTCCCACTTTTGCGGTGCTAGGGATAGAGCCCAGGGCCTCAGGGAGCACAGAGCAGCACTGTACCAATTGAGCTAAACCCCAGCCCCTAGAGATCTTTAGCATCTATTTAATTTATCTTATAGTCATCTTAATCAGTGGATTTTGCATGCCCCAGCCCCAGAGTTCAAAGCTAGAAAGATGGCAGGAATGGTTCTGTTTATTCTTCTGTCCTCCCTGGATTTCTTTCCTATCTCCACTGTAAAAAAAAAAAGTGAAAGAAGAAAGCATTTTTTGATGCTGTTTGTTGTCTCAGAAGCAGTGAATTGAAGCTAAAGCTCTCTGCCCAACTACTAGGTTCTCTCATTTTATTTCACGTGAAGCTCTGTCTTGCTCCTGTGTGTCACTTGCATAGCACCTGTCCAATCTAAGCTCTTACAAAGTTAGTAGCAGTTTCTGCCCTTTCTCCTAACTCACTGTAGTTTCTTTATTCATTTAGAGTAAAAACTTTATATTAACTACCTGCTGTGTGTACGTAATACCTAATGATAGAAAATAGAGGATGCATTTTTGTTGTTCTTGAAACATTTGTAATTTATATTTGTAAAAACAAGGCTTTGCAATATAAAAAAAATGGAAAGCATTTGTGAGAGAACTCAATAGCAGGTACAATGAGTTGCTTATTAAACTAAAGAACAACTGTAGCCAGTACCTGGTGCTGTCACCGGAGATCTAAATGAGCATATTTCAGAATTATTTGGTACATGGAGAAAAGTCCTTGTCCTTTTCAATGTGTATTCATTTTTGTTATACTACTTCTACCACTCTGATCCCATGCAAAAAGATTAGTACTCTACTACAGATGGGGAAATCTAGGCAGAAAGAGACTGAGTGACTTGTTCAAGATCAGATGGGCTCTTAATTCTAGAACATGTTAGTGCATTTTTCCCAGGGTACAGAACTCGGAGATTTGTGGCTGGCTTTGAAGCCAACCTCTGTGATCTCAGCTGATAAACACCCCCAAGTCTGGCCTAAATGTTTTAGTCTGTGATATGATACTCACAATAATTTTGCTCTGATTTTCCACAAGTTTTAAGAGAGTGTAGCTACAACTTGTATATTCAAAGAATGCGTTGAGTTTCTTGGAGAAGCTATTTAGGTTCATACTTATCACTGCAATAGTACACTGAACCTTTGTTATCTTTTAAGTTTTTGGTCTTTGTGAGAGAAATCAGTGTTTTGATTTCACAAATCATTATTGAAATAAAACTGAAGCATCAAAGCAGTAAGAGAGCTAGATTTTAGGAAAATTTTAACATATCATGACTAAAACCTCTGTAAAGTTTTGCTTGCCTTTATAAAGACACAACGTGTTTTTAACATGGCAGAACAACTATACATATGGCATCTAACAATACTACCAACAGCAATAGAAAGTGAGTAGTGTTACTTAACATTTTAAATGCTTGTCTCGACACCACAATCTTTATAGTTCTGATATTCCATTGTGCTCATTGGCATAATTTTCTTGTTCTGGAAGCTTTAGTATCCTCTCTTGACTTTGTTAGACAGCATTTCTGGAACTCAGAATGCCATTTTTTCTTGGCGTTTTAGTGGGCATCTTACGCACGCAAGGCATCACCTAAGTACCAGCAACACATTCTTGACTGAATAATGATGTATGTGGAATGTTAGATTTTTGCCTTATAAATGGATAGCAATTTACACAGCTGTGGATGTGGGATGTTTCATTCCCAGACCATGTTGTAAGAAAAATTGAATGACAGTGAGCAAAACAGCAGTAATTATAAAACTAATTACTAAATGCTGATGATGCCCATAGGCTTTGCATAACTAAAATTAGAAAAGGAAATTGCTTTCGGCTTCAGAGAGGCAACATGCTAGTTATTTCACTGTTTCAGTCAAAATGGAGGGTAGTTTATAAAGTTCAATCAGAAAAACATATATGCATACATATATATTTATAGATTTGCATATACATACATTTTTATGTTGAAATGTTATTCATTCTATCTTACAATTTTATTTATAGAAATTTATGCATAGGTATTTACATAAAGAAGATAAGTATATTAAAATATTTGAATGCAGTATGTATATACTATGCATTTTTGCATATGCTATAATTATAACATTAAAATGGATGTCTTTACAGTATATTTATATATATTTGGTTTTTCTCATGTATGTGTTTATAAGCAGAATGTGAACATTTCCACCCTTGCATAAACAACCTAATCTTATGAATTCATAGGTCATCTTTCAAAATGAAATACCTAAAAAATTAAAATATTGATTGGCTCATAAAAAATGGAGTGTCATATTTGGGAAAGTCAAATTATTGATAAATCCAAAATCTGTAGGGCATATCTTTGTTTTTGCTCAATTTGGAGCTAAGAAATATATGACATTACATCTAAAGCCATTACTGAGATTACAAACATGTTATCTGAAGAGCCCGGACAATTCAGGGATTGTAAATGTTAAGGCTTATATTGGCAATATTCAAGCAGGAAGTGCAGAGATAATGAGTTATACCAATATGCATATAAATATAAAATGATTTAATGAACCATAAATGTGATCATTTTTATTGAGAAAATTTCCTTGTTCTTTACAATTAGTCGGTTTCTATTTCCATCCTCTCTATAGTCCTACAGACCAATGTTATAAAACATAAACTCTTTTGAATAAACTCTTAATGGTTATGTTTAAGTTTCAGATTAAGTAGATCATGAATCAGAAAGATGAATCATTGTTGATAGGAAAAATGAATACTGCTTTTAAAAAATTTAAATAGTTTAAATGACCTAAAAATGTAATGTATTATTTAATTTTCTGCTGAATGTTATTTTAAGTCTTAAGAAATTAAAATGACAAAAGATGATACTGTCTGTAGAAATATATTATTGAAATGAAACCCAACTATAATTGAATCAAATCTGTAATGAAATTCTTCTTGTAACTTTTACCTAGTGGGGCTATGTGATGAGTTAGTTCTTCCCATTTGTGCTAGTCAATTTAGTAATTAGTTCCTTTACCAAGGCAAATGGTCTAATAATGGAGAAATAAATCACAGGATGGCATATAAAATGAATATGAAAAGCCTTGCTTCATGTATAATGTCTGGTAATTTAGTCAACTGTAACTAATATGTACACAAGTTGGGGTAAAATCTCCACTTCTCTAAGTTATTCAAGGTACTGAAAGTTATAACAAATCACTGCTACTCATCAGATGTCCTTCAGGTGGGAAGTTATGTCAGTCATGAAAACAAGTGTGTGACCAAGCACTCAAAGGACTTAAGGTGAACTAAAATTAAAATAGCAAATTTGTTTTTCTTTCTAATGCCATTTATTTGACCTTACATTTATCTTCCGGTTTATTCTTTCAAGGTATTTGGGGAAAGATAATGGGAAAGGACTTCTCAGTGCATTGGTGCTGAGAAGTCCTGGTTTTCTTTTAGGTAAGGGATGAGGGGAAGTTTCAGGGAAAGAGAAGGGCAGGTGGGAAAGAGGGGTGAGCTTAGAGAAAACCAATTCACCCCACATACTTAACAGTGAAATTACTGCAAGTCCATTGTGTGCCAGGCTTACCACGACCTTGAAATAATGTGGAAACTTGGCTGTAAATGATGCTTGAACCCCAAACTTCATCATTTTATGTGTCAATAGAATTTTACTAGAAGACACATAGCAATGAAACTATTTTTTTCAAGGCTCTTTGTTCAGAATTTATTATCATTTGGCTCATTAAGGCAACAGTGAGGTACTGTTTTTTGATCAACCAGTACCAAGAAGCAAGCTTTGCTCACAGACAAGATCATTTTCTACAAATTTTCTGTCACGTTTCACCTTGGTAATCTCCATCTCTTGTGTGTAAAAAGAAACAATTTATTTTCAACACTTGAGGGATATAGAACATCTGACTGCTGTCATAACCTATTGTTTTTAACATAAACATTATAGCTGCATTTGCCTTGAAATATTTGCCCATTATTGCATAAATCTGAGCCGTGTATAGAGTGTCACCTTGTGCTCTCCAGCTTCAAAATTGAGACCTATCGCCTAGAAAGTGCAATTTGCTCCCTTCACGTGCACTTACTTCAACAAAATTAGAAATAGATTTCCTTTTCATAATTGAGTTAAACAGTGAAATAACAGAAGAAAAACTTATGAAAGAACACATTGCTTTTAACTGTAGCATATAGAATCCTTCAAACGCAGCTAAGGACCTACTATATTTTCCTCTATCATAAGATGGTTGATTGCTTAGTGGTTGAAGCACTACTAAATAGCTTATTTCACATTACTAGAGAAAGTGTGCTTTACATCAATTGCACAATATAATTCTTTCTATGATTTTGGTAGAATTATTTTACCTTGTATAGAAGCATGCATGGAAGAGAGAGTGATTTGATAATCTTTGGTGATATACAGGATATCTAAAATATATTATTCAAGGGACTGTATTAGTTCATTTGGAAAGCTGGAGACCTTTGCTATTTTCTCTGATCATTCATTTACCAAATGCTATATCTTACAATTCAATTGATCTGGTTTAAAGTCAAAATAAATGTCCATATTAGGCTAATTCCTGGCTCAGTTTTGTGCCCCTCCTCCTTTTTCCTTTCTGACTCACTTCTAATTTTGTATTTTATACAGCCCTCTAAGCCTTATTCAACAATATTTGGAACACTGTGAGGTATCTAAAAAGAATCATTGTATAATTTCATTATACGAAATGAAGCTTTCTTTCATATCGATATCCTTGTGTGTAGACTTTTCAATCATTGAGTGGGAGGAAACATTTATTTCTTGTAACAAATATTGTTTTACTTTTTACTGCTTAGTACTCTTCTTCAAAAATCTTGGATTTACTATTGTAGAAGTCAAGCCAATATTCTTTGTTTCCTGTGACTTTCTGTGAGGCGTGCTGGTTTTGCATTTTCCTCTAGGAGTCCATACCACCCCCTTCCATTTTTACCATTAGTTTGATTTGTTTTACAGCTTGTTCCTAATCTGTCATCATCTTGTGATCTTTTAAAAGGTAGTTTCTAAGTACCTCTTTGGGATTTAATATTTTTACTCTGGTATGGCCTTTTAATTTATGGATCAGTTACCATTTTGCATTTTTTTTTCCCATGGATTTGACCTCTGTATCCCTTTGTGTTCTTTTTCATTTTTATACTAATAATTACAACACTTCCCAATTAATTTCCATTTGTGAATATAATTGATGTCTCTCCTCCCTCCCTAGACCGCTAATAAAGATGTTAAATAAGTCTTAGCATGAGACTAACCTGAGCAGAATTCCCTTGGACCATGGGCATATTTGAGTTTATCGTGGCTGAATTTACTTTTGTATGTGTTTAAGAGTGCTTCTGGATGAAAAAATTTAATTCATTTTCTAGGATTTTGCAATAATGGAGCTCTATATGAAATGTCTGTCCAGATGTATAATGCCTACTGAACTCTATATTTTCTGAAAACTAAGATTATTTATTTATTTATATATCCCAAAATCTTAGAAGCATTGTTTGCATTCAGGACAATGAAAACAAAAAAGCTTTTATGAATTTAATGTGTGAAATATTATCACTGTGATTTTGGCACAAGAAAGCGTGTGAAAGATGTTTAACACAAATAAACTATGTAGCTGTCTTAGGCGAGAGTGCTTCCATTTCAACCCAACAATGTTAAGTCCACTTTCTCTATGATCAGAATATTACAAAGGGAGTAGAGAATAATTTATATTAGAGGTTCTGTGACGGAATGAAATGGAGCTCTTTTGAAGTATGATCTCTGAAAGCACAGCATGAAGCTCAAATAAAGTGAAGGACATTCGCTATTACAAGTAATGTCCTTAATAATCTTGTTAGTCTAGTCTCCCTCTGTATGAGACAAATGGAACATTATTGGCTTATGGGCTGTAGTAAATAATTTAGTTTCCAATATTCAGGCTGCTTTGACAGTAAATTAAAATGACATGAAAGGGGCTTGTTGAATAAAGAAAGTATCCAATCAAATTTAATTGGCATGACTAAGGCAGTAGAAATATGTTTTATAATTAAACCATGTTGTCTTGGAGCTTTATAAGCATGTATGAATCAAAATGTCAAAAATTATTCTTTGATACTGTGCATTTAAAACTTTGCATGGTGAATAGTTTTCTTAAACAAGCTTCTAGACATGCATATTGATGTAACATGAAAACAGTTTCATGTTTTAAATAATAAGTGGTAAACTTATTTCTCCATTTGTAAACCCTTGCAAGTAGCAGTTCTGATAACAGACCATGCAGAAGTCTCTTTTATAGGATTTTATTTTCAAATTAGTGTATTAATAACTCAGAAGAGGCTGTGATACTGTGATTGCCATCTAATGGTATTTCAGTGCTCAACCTTTTGGTGAAGAAAAATAAGCTCCAAACTCACTGAGCTGGATAAAGAATAGAAAAATACTAGTTTTCAGAATACTAATAAAAAAGAACAATACAAGGTGTGTTTTGATATACCCTTTCCTTCTCAAGCTCAAGATGAAGCAGATTTTCTGCGTTTGACAGCAGAAGTGTCAAGTGCTTCTGCTAAAAAAGACAAGAAGCTGTGGGATTTTCAGATTTCTGTATGACCACCTGTCCTGCTGTTTTTGTCCCTGAAAGTAGTGCATAAGTAAGTTCCCATTTGTAATAAAATTCCTAATGATGGTTCTTTCCACAACTTAGCTGGAAAATATATGGTGGTTTCTGAGTCTGGAGAGATTGCTTACAAAAACAGAAATGAGCTTAGTGAGTAATTTTTTCATTCATAGGCTTCTCAAATGTCCTAATAAAAATAAATTCAAGATTACAGAAGGTAAGTAAGGGAAGGAGAGAGGTTCAGATGCATCACCGGTGTTTGTACTAGAGAGATCATATGTGAGTTTTTCTTGGAGATTTGTAGATTGTTACTTTCTAATCTCTTGATAACTTCTCAGTTCAGGGAAGATTTTTAATGAACAGTCACTCTGTTTTCTTGGTTTGGCCTAAATGCAAGAAGCTACTTCATATAATATGGGGTTTGGGTTTGCATTGGTTCAAGAAAAATATAAGACAATATGTTACAAGTATCTTTCCTTTCCTTTCCTTTCCCTTTCCCTTTCCTTTTCCTTTTTCTTCTCCTTTCTTTCCTTTCCTTTTCTTATTTTCTCTGCTTTCTCCCTCCCTCCCTCACTTCTTTTTTTCTTTCCATCCATCCTTCCTTCCTTCTGTGAAAGAAGGGTCCAAATAGGGAATTGAACCCATGGCCTCATACATACTAGGCAAATACTCCACCGCTGAGCTGTACCCCTAGAATCTTTTTAAAGTTTTATTTTGTTTCATTTTGAGAAAGATTCTCACTAATTTGCACAAGCTGCCTCTAGCCTTGAACTTGTGATCGTCCTGCCTCAATCCTCTAGTGGTTAGGATTATAGTCATGTGCCATGGCACTCAGCCACAAATGTATTTTCTGTAATATGTTTTTCTTCTTGCAGTACTATACCATTAGATGATGTAGAAATGGATAAAACATTTCCTTTTAGTGGAAAAAAAAAGATACAAGTGAATATTTCTTAAAATCTTCCCTCTGTAGTTTACATTCTTCTCTAGTTGAAGGCCTTTAAACTTCAAACACATTTTGGTTAAAATTTTGGCATAGGAACACATTAAGGGGCCTATTTTTTAAATATTTTTTTCTCAGTGTTGATCCAGGAGCCTCTATATGCATGAAAGTCATAGATGAAGGTTAAGTTTTGTTTTGCATTGCTATTGTTTTTCACCAAATAGCTAGAAAAAATCATTACTAATCATTACTATTTTCTGTACTAGTTTACCTCAAAGGATAAAAAAATTAATAACTTTATAATGGAATCAGAAAAACTTTATCAGAAATAAAATTTCTGGTGAGAAAAATGCAAACTGGGTTATCTATCACCATGTCAGGTGTGCATCAGGGGTGTATACTTTCAAGATATCTCTTCAATTTATTTGTTGAGCAAATAATCTGAGAAGCTGGACTTTATGAAGAAGGATACGGCATCAGCTTTGGAGGAAGACTCATTAATAACCTGAGTTATGCAGATGACACAACTCTGCTTGCTGAAGGTGAAGAGAGTTTAAAACATTTACTGATGAAGATCAAAGAACATAGCCTTCAGTATGGATTGTGACTCAACATCAACAAAACAAAAATCCTTATGAATGGGTCAGTATGCAACTTCACAATAAATGGAAAAAAGATTGAGGTTGTCCATGATTTTGCTTTACTTCGCTCTACAATCAACACCCGTGGAAGCAACAGTCAAGAAATAAAAAGACACACTGCTTTGGGAAAAGCTGGCAAAAGATCTCTTTAGAGTATTGAAAAGTAAAGACATCACATTGAAGACAAAGGTGCGCCTAACTCATGCCATGGTATTTTCATTTGCATGATATGGTTGTGAAAGCTGGACATTGAACAAGGGAGGCAGGAGAAGAATGGATGCTTTTGAATTATGGTGCTGGAGACAAATATTGAATATATTATGGACTGTCAAAAGAACCAACAGATCTGTCCTAGAAGAAGTGCAACCAGAGTGCTCCTTGGAACCAAGGATGGCTAGACTGCATCTTTCATATTTTGGACATGTAGTCAGGAGAGATCAATACCAAGAGAAAGACATCATGTTTGGGAGAGTGCAGGTCAATAAAAAAAAAGGAAAACCCTCCACTAGATGGACTGACACAGTGTCTGCAACAGTGGGCTTAAACATAAATAAGATCATGTGCCTGGCACAGAATCGGGGAGTGTTTCATTCCATTGTACATAGGGTGGCTGTGAGTTGGACTCAACTCGATGGCACCTAACAACAACAATAACCATGTCTGAGAATACTGTTCTTTCTTGGTAATCCTACATAATGCATACCAAGATTTTAAAAAGTGTTTGAGTGCCTATTCTAGCAGTTGCCACACTTTAGCATGCATTGAGATCACTTGGAGGCTAATTGCTAGACCTCCCTTTGGAGTTTTTGATTCCGAAGTCAGGGGTGAGGCCCAAGAATTTGCATTTCTTATTAAAGTCTAAGTCCTGCCAAGGAAACACACTTTGAGAACCATTCTCCCATATTATCAACATATAATTATTAATCTCCTCTTGTATGCCAGGAATTAGGCTGCTTTTGCTGCCAGAGAGTTGAAAGTCTGTTTGGGGGAAGTTAGCACAGAACATGAAAGTGGACCATAAGTGCCACATTTAGCATCATCCCAGAGCACCATGGCAGTGCCTAGGAAAGCACCCAAACCAGTCTTGGGGCAACTTGTATATACCTTTTAATGTTTATATTCATTTAAAACACTATTAATGTTAGTTCTTTAAAGGGAAAAATGACCATTGCCTTTAGAAATTCAATTGCCCAAATACTGTTTAGAAAGGAATAGGAAGGCATAAAGGAATATGAAGCCTGCTTTGCCTAGAAGGTTTCTTGGCCCAGCCCATTTTATCTTTGAGCACATAAGTTTGTTTGATTTTATACATAGGTTTGATTTTATATACAGGCCTTTTGCATGAGGACTTCTCTTTGATAACTGCCTTTTAATTTTATTGACATCTACATTTCTTGCAAATTTATACACCACAGTAAACATAATGCCATTAGGTTTTTCACCGTGTTTTTCTTGGTGCCCATTGTTATTACTTGCATTTCACTTTGCAGTTTTATAAGAACCTGTGTCTTCTACTTCTTCCAAGAATATAGAGGGTGTTCAATAAGTACATTGGAAATTAAAAAAAAATTTCTGCTTTTAAGGAGTTGATTGAGTCTCACTTTTTTTATTAGTCTCTGGGGCTAATCTAGATCCAAAAGCAGTTGGGCATTTGGAGTTATGTGATGCTTCTAGAAATCAAGGTCTTGATAGTGGCAAACAAACGCTTGTGGCTCCTGCCATCTTGGGCCTTATATAGCTTATGGGTGCAGTGTGAAAACAAAACCAGCTATCATTTACCATGGATTTTGCTTTAGTAGCTTGTTCTTTTTTAACTTTATCTACTATAAGGTCTGGAGTATTTTCATTTCTGTTTTACAGATGTAGCACACAAAGAGAAGTTGAAGCTGAGGCCATGTGGCTACTATGTGCTACAGTCTATATTAGAATACTCCATTTTGATTATTTCACTACTGTTTCTACAATATCACATTACAAGAGCCTTTAATTTATGTGCCAATCTCTTGTGCCAGAAGCTAATGCTCTAATTCAGCAATGCCTGTGTGGAAACCACCCTATAATGGTCAACTTGAGTGGGTGTTCCTTCCTGCATTGCTTCTTCTGATCTCTTTTTTGCTCTTGATTTTTGGGACAAGTGGTTTTCCATTAGGCCTATGGTTTCCAATTTTTTTTCCTTTTTAGTTTAAGGGCATTTTTACTTTGAGGTGCAAAAAATCCATTTTTCTAGGCCATTGTTTCCTGACATTGGCAGCTCTCCTGATACAGCTGAAAGCTGTTATGAAATACTATTTGTAGCCAAATCAGATCACTTGATTTCAAATATTTATTGGCAGTCTTCTAGACAATTGTTATGATCAGCCTGATTGGAGTATAATAAGTAACTAATATTACTGAGTCTTCATTTCTAGGTAACAGGTCCACTAAGTACACTTCATGAGTTTTCTCATTTAATTCTCATAATATCGAAGTAATCAGTTAAAAGAATGACAATTTTGACTCAAATAGTTGATTTTTATATCTAGAGCCCTTAACTCATGCTGTAAGGGTCTGGCCTAACTTCTCCTTCCATGCTGAGTCTTTTTCCTACATTCTCCTACAAGATACCTGCCTCCCAGTTGGTTGGTTCTGTGAAGGGGAAGTAGGTTATTTTAAAATGGTTTACAATGTGGATTTACACCAGGAGTAGCGTACCAGATAAGGAAAGAATATAAGATATGCTTTGTCTATCCTCAGTCATTCACAGGAAACATTCTTAGGTAGGCAGAGCTTCCAAACAAGATTTAAATTTTGTAGAACAAAGCAGGTTGTTTTCAGTTTTTTCTAAGCTTTGGTGATTTATTAGATGTTTCCTAACTGTTTTAGTCAGAAATTCCAAAACTATCACATGCTTTGATGAAAGTTTTGAAAAACTAGTCAGATAAGTCATAATGTTAACTGTTCTAGACTGCATAGTATCAGCACCAAAGCATATTTTAATTTTTTATCAATACTAGATTTTTTTCTCTATTGACATACTAATTTCCATTATCCTTAGAAACAAGCAAACAAAACCCTGCCTTTTGGCTACTGTTCTTTCTCTCCTCAGCAACTTTGTAGTTGGCAGAGAAAATGTGTACCATATTTGGAAGTCACCTGACTTGCATTCAGAGCTTCACTCTGCCACAGACTGGCTTTGTGACCTTGGGCAAGTTTCTGATATGCTCAGAGCATCAGGTTCCTCATTGGTGTGACCGAGATGATTCATGGCCATCTCATTGCAATGTCATGAAGACATGAGATAATCTGAGTGAGAGATGCTGCCCAATGCCTGACTCATTGTACAACTCAGTACTCGTTTCTTATCTATCTCTGAATTTTGACTCTAATCACAGGAATATCTATCTGGTTCAACTCAGTCTGCTAAAGTTCTAATCTTCAGAATGGAATGTGCTGTTCCTGGAATAATGGATTCATTAACTTAATATGTGCTAATGAAGTAGTAGGTGAAAGCAGAGATTCCTAGAGCTATATTTGGGGCACATTTCTTCACATTCTAAAATAGCAATGTTGAGTAAATATTCTACTATCCATTTTTCACCCTCCCCATATTACATGTGTTAATTTGATGTATTCATTCACTTTTACTTTTAATTTTCCTCTTTTGCTTTTAAATACATTTGCAAATACAGAGGAACCTCTGGTTTCAGCTCTGTGGGGAAACCAGGTAAGCCTTTCAGTACTGCAGGGGCTGATTGAATGGTGGGCTTTGCTCCTTGTTCTACATTACTTCTGAGGAGAGTTTTAGAAATATTCAGAATTGTGTTTCTCCATTACTCAAAAATGAGGAGGCTGCTTTGTGCTTATTTATTTTGAAATAGAGACTTTAGTTTCCTTAAAAAAAAAGTGACAGTAGAAGCCCTTTATGATCTTGATAATGTACTATGTAGAAATACATTTAATCAGGCTTTCTCTATAAATTCTTTCTGTTTGAGGGGAGGAGAGATTCACTGCAAGTTAGTAAAATGTCTATATATTATTTTATACTTGGTATAATTTTCATATAAAAGGTCGTATTCAGGTCTGAGATGAAACAATTTCACTTCCAGCATGGTTCACTGACGAGAAGGGGCATCATTTCCATAATTTTTTAGGATTTATGTCAAAACTATACAATTATTCTTAATTAAAATCTATGTGCTAATAGCATGTTTTCATTCTGAAGAAACCATCCTCAATCGTGAAGTACTAGTTAATAGATCAGAACTATAAAGGGTATAAATTCACTCTAGTTTCTATTCTCAAGTTTATTACATAGTCACAAAGTACCCCAAATCTAGAACAGCAACATTTGCAGAATCCAGAACTGTTTAAAAAGTAAATTCTATTTTCATGATGTAGTTTAGCTAACTAGACAACTTCTGTCATGGCAAAATTGTGATGAAGTCTAAATTCAATCCATGCAGGGCAAGATGCATGAGCTACAATGTGTGAAAAATGACTGCAAGTGATAGGTTTTTACTGAGCAAAATTCACAGTGATACAACTGCTTACCTTTTCACAATGACACTTATTAGGACTTATGAGAATCATAGCAGGTAATCTCTTCCTAAAGGCAACATAACTTTGAATCAGCTGCAGGAGTGTGTGTACTGTTAGCAAGGCGTGTAGTCCATCTTGTTTAGCCTGGACACTGCCACATTGATTGTCATAAAACCTATTTAAAATTCTAAGCCTGTTTGTTACACAGCATCCATTTCTTTTCATAATTCATAATTTTAGATGTTCTAATCTTTATTAGAGGCATTTAAAATTGATTATGAGGTATATAATTTCTTTCTAATATTCATTTGAAATATATGTTTGTAGCTTCTTTCAAATTCCCTATTCAATATTTTGTGTTTGAAATATGGTTGTAAAAATAGTAGATTTTTAAATGCTTTTGTATAGGCTCAGGAGAGTCCTTCCTGCTATATCTAGCTAGAAAGGTAATGAACTGTAAAATATGTTGAAATGATTGGGGATTAAAAATCTCTGGTGTGTAGTGACAGTGCAATTATATTCCACAGTAAAGGTTTCTTGTATTACGAGTAATAAATAAAACTTATTTTTTCCCACTGTGATTGGTTGTCACCACCATAATGATAGCTTTGACCTTCTTCCTCTTCAAATGTCGTTAGCCTGTGACCAAGTAGTCAGGCTATAGCAAAATGCTGTGGAAACCTAAATACAAAGTCAGATTTCAAGAAAAACAATTCTTATAAAACCACAACATTGAAAATCTGAGAGCACATTAGAAATTCTGCAAATGTGTTGTTTTTCCAGTGTAGTCTACTTACTTTCTTCTTGTTATTCTTTGACTCCTGTTTCGGGGGTTGGTTTATGTTTAGTTTACCGTATTGCCTATGTTTGAACATAATGTTGTGGAAGTAAACTAACCCTACTGGCTTGCAATACTAAGAAGTCAGGCTCAAATTGCTGAGCGACCCGTCTCAGGAAATACATTAAATAAAAATTTAAATCTTTATCTAGACACTTAAAAATTTCAAAGGTTAGAATTCTACTCATTTTCATTGAGTAAAAAGGACAGGGGATTTGAGATTATGTAAAGATTTTCTTCTTAATTTTTCCCTTTTGTGAGAAGTGAAGCCAAGAGTCTAAATTTCTTCAGAGACTCAAAATGTAGAAAGTAGCATTCTTTATTCAGCTGGTGCTCATTGCTGTCTTACTCCATTTTAATTCCTTTATTTTTTTAAACAGTCTTATCTGAAATGTGAATGTTGTGGAATGCCTCCAGTGCAAGACTTCTGAATAGCATTGGCCCATATTTATTCATTAGAATTATGTGCCATTTTGTGTCCCTTTCCTATTAAGCCCCATTTGTCTGTCTAGAAGGTCAAAGGAGCAGCTGCCTCCGGGGCTGACCTCTATGCTCCTCTATTGTTTTGCTCTTCCAAGGGTACTAACTCTTTCCCTTTTCGTGAGGACCCCCAGGATTGTCTTTTCAAAGCATTTACCCTTTCTTAGGTCAGGGATCAGGAAGGACAACCCCTTACATGCTCCTGCAAGCCCCGCTGCTTGATGGTGCAGCTTTGTCATCCATTGCCCTCTGGATGATTCGGTGCTGTCTCATGATGCTCTGGTAGTTCAGAAGTGAAATTAGCAAATAATGGATACATTAGTATTGCTGTTTAAAAATCTTTCCGAGTTTATGCTTTTAGAGGGTTTACTACCCTAGGTAACTGCATCAAACTCATTCCTTACACTATGGTGGGTTTGGAAGAAAATCTGTGTCATATATGTGTATATGATTGTTATTTCCCAGCCCCCACTTTTAATAAGAATGGGAATTTGGTAGAGCATTTGCCACAAACGAGTAACCACTTAACTTCAAATTTCTGTGAACCCACAATAATCAGGAAGAGACTCCTTTACTTTGCTTGAACTTCGCAGTTGCATTAGGGTAGGTGAATAATGGAAGTGTGAAGCATTGAAATGTGCCTAAATAACATGCTGTTACAAGCCTTATGATAGATTTGTGTTTGACTTAACAGCTTTTGGAACCTAATAAAAAGAACTTAATTGACAATTTCTTGAAATTGCTAAGAAAACCTAGTGATGTTGGTAGGGTATAATAAGGAGTTTCTCATCACTATCTTCAAGATTGAGGCTATACAAGGAAAAAAAAAAAGAAAAGAAAAAAGAAAAAGAAAAAAAAAGGATTTATCTCTGTGGTAACTCTAAGTAATTGATATACAGACAAGGTTTGGTTCCAATTTACCAGCAATAAAGTTGTAATAGGGTTTTCTCTGCAATTTTAGCCTTAATGTGCTCATTCCAAAGAGCGGTATTTTTCCGAGTGAACAAATAACATCAGTAAAGCTTACGATCAGTAATAGCCCCACACTGATGCTAGCATTAAACTTGTTAAATCAATTCACTAGACACTTTCTAAAGTGGACTGTTTACTTTGACTTGCACCCTATGTGGATGATCCATCAGTTATGTTTATTTGAATGATCTTTACATTCAAAATTGGTAATTATTCATGCTTGATTGTGGTTATGAATGGGCCTCTTCTTTTTCTTTTTCTTTTTTTTTCTGTTTCATTTTGTGTCTGCTCATTTTTCTGCCCTTGGTATTTGAAGGATGTGAATGTTTAGTAAGACTAAGTACTTAAGTGGAGATGTTTTTGCCTCTCAAAAAATCATATGCATATTTGGTTGCATGAATGCTATAGATAATATTTGACAATCTGTTGTTATTCAAAAGGTCTTGTTATTCCTAAAACAAGCAGACAAATGCACAAATATATATATTTACATTTGTCAAAATAACCACAACTTCTAACTATGTCACTAAAGGTAGAATATAGTCTATTAGACATGGAAGATGTTAGACTGGGAAAAGATAGCTTGTGTTCTAGAAAGCATTTTTTGGAAGTAGACAGTCTACTAACTTTGCTCATTTTTCACTGGAACAAACCAAGCCTGCTATTGCACACTGCCTTTTGTCAGTAAACACAAAGAGAAATCTGAAGCCATCAATCTTGCTTATCAATACTACTCAGTGTGATTCTTTCCCTGGCTATTTCCCTTTTTCTTTTCTTATATAGAACTTCATTTTTCTCAAGTGTCTTTTTGGTTTGGCTATGAATAAGTTGAGGGTCAATTAAATCAGAATTAATGCTGTATATTTGGTGAATTGTGCATTGCTTAGATTCAGTGGATTGCCTCAATATACAGTAGTCAGATGTGGTTAAAAGGACATTTTCTGAATAATCTGAGTTTCCTGCATTGGGTGTGATTATAACCACTTTATACTGTGGCTGGAGCCATAGGTGGCCCAGTAAATAGAAAGGCTATTCCCTTGACATCCATTCCAACCAAACAACCCTCCCTCCCTGCCTCCCTCCATCCCCCCCTCTATCCCCCCCCTCCATCCCCTCCATCTCTTTTTGGTCCTAGGAGTTGAACCCAGGGCCTTGTGCATACTAGACAAGAGCTATCACTGAGCCACCCCGCCACCTCCTTTTTTATGTTTTATTTTTGAGTTGCTCAGGCTGCCTCTGGCCTCAAACTCAAGATCCTACTGCTTCAGCCTCCTGATTAGCTGGGAACATACACCTGGGCCACAGTGTCCAGCACAGATTTTTTATGTGTGGTTTGTCTGTGTCCACAAGCCCCACTTTACTTCTCAGTTATATCATTACTTTATTGGTGGTGGGTATAGCACATTAAATAAGGTATTTTATATATAAAAGTACCATCTCAGAACAAAATATGAAAGAAATCTTTATTATAATATAACTAATAAAATTCATTAAATCAACAATATGCCCTTGTCCCAATTAATATCCTCATAATAGTATTTTCTTTGATCGTGTGCAACAGCCCATTTATGAAGTAGTCTAGTGCCAGTACAAGATGGTAAATCGTACTCTGAATTTAAATTCAAAAACTTTTCTATGCTTTCTGTTTGATTTTAGAGGGAACCCCGCCCAGTTTCTTTCAGACCTTGATACTGAAGCACATTATTGATCATTTGATTACTTTTCACTATTTTGCCCTGTGCTACAGGCTCATGCTAAAAGGGATAAGCTTATTGCTTGATGGGCATTAGCACCTTTGTGTTTGTTGTATGTAATACATTCAGTAGGTTAGGATCTACTTCTGTTGTGTTTTAAGCCTATGATAAGCTAATGTGATTAATCTGGTGCTTATGAGTAACTTGCTTGTTTCTTGCGAGGTATGTGAAAACTTTCAAGGAATCAGGTATAGATTATGGGATTGCATTTCTAAAAAGACCTAATGTTATTTCCTATAAGTCTACAAATTATTATTCAAATGCAGCTTTTGCTCAGTAGAAAATGATATGCAAATCAATGAGATGAATGAAGACTCAACTGAGGAATGGAAATCTCTAGGTGTGACTGGTATGTACATATGTATGCATATGTGTATCTGAGATGGTACGCACTATATTGCATGACTATTCTGAGCTAGCCAGCATAGTAAGTGTTTTTACATATATTATCTCATTTAATTTAATATGCAGAATAACCCCATGAAGTGGTAATTCTTATCTCTTTTTAGATGAGGAAACTGAGGCACATGGTATTTGAGCAAATTTTCTACTTAAACATAGCTAGTAACTGGAAGTCAGAATTCTAACTGTGACATATCAGATTCCCAAGCCTGTGACTTTTATTTAGCGCAAGCCATTTTTTAGGGAGTGGATTACCTTCCTCTTAGGAGAAGCGATTCAGCACAGCTGATTCCCCTAGAGTAGTCAGCCATCTGACTCCACTTCCAATAATTTTTTCTTTGCCCTCATTAATGTTATTTGTTCATTTTTCACCCTGTTTATCACTACCATTCTTTCTTGTACTTTTCTCTCGACTTCAAATAATCTATTTTACATTTTTTTCCTCCATGATAAATCTCTTGTTACTCTTCTTCGTGGGCTTTCTGTGCTCCACGTGCCCTTAAATATGAATGTTTCCCAGGTGTGTGTTACTCATGCATACTTAGACTAGGTGAACTCACTCTCTTCTGTGGTGTTACCTATTACCTAACCACTCATGACAATTCTGTACCACAACCAAAGGTTTCTTTCTGGAGTGCCAAGTATGTGAGTTGAGCTGTCTACTGTGCATTTTGCCTTGGTTTGTCATGGGCTCCTCAAATGTAAAGTGTTTGATCCCAAACTCAGTTACCTTCTGAAACCTGTTTCTCTTCCTGTGTTTGCTCAGTCAGGGAGAGAAATCACCGTGGAACCAGGTACTCAGACAGTGAAGGTAACTTTGAGTTCTGCCTCTCATTCAGATTGTTTAGCTCTGTCCTCCATTCCCATTCCCTCCATCTTATTTCAACTTATCACTGTTTTCTCATCTGGATGATGGTGTGGCCTCACTGGAGTCCCTGTCTGTGGGCTCTTCTCTGTCCCTCCCTGCTTCCATTCCAACGGTCTATCTAGCTGCTTCCATAGTCCTCTCTCTATCGAGAAAACCTATTCATGTCACTTTCTTACATAAAATTATTCAGTGGTGTTTTCCTTCTTTTCTTTCCAAATACACAAGGAATCTAGAGCCCTACATAACCTGAAATGTACCCACTTTTCTAGCCATGTCACTTGCTATTTCTGTTCTTAGCACATACCTCACATTCTGGCCTTAACAACCCCTACAAGGTCAATGGGAGCACTTCCTCTCTACTCTTGTTTTTCATTCTGTTGATGAGAATGACTCATCTTTCAACATTCACCCACATACTCGAGTGACATCTTTTAAACTCCCCAACCTCATTCTCAAGACTTGGATTGGGAATTCATCTTTTGTACTTCTGTTGCCTGGAGTACAGTTGATGTTATTAAGTTAATTATGTATTAAAGAATGCCTTAAAACCTTAGGAGAATAATTCTTTGAGCCAACTAGTTATAAAAGGCATTAATAGTTATATGATTCAATAACTTTGAAAAAAACTTTGAGGCAACTAAGCAAACTGGTGGGAAGGAGCAAGGAATGAGAAGGCTACATAATCAGTGACATTTTTCATTGGCCAAAGGAGGAATTATCAAATATGAAATGACTTAGAACTTCATTATAATTCCGAAATGTCAAGTGCATAAGGAAAATTCTTAGTCTTGGCTGTAAGTCATTATGGAAACATATATTCATGAACTATGTTAGGCGATCATATAATCTTTCTGCAAACATTGGCAGAATTTTTAGAGGAGACTAGTCTAGAATCAGACTCCTCCTCCTCCTCCCCCTCCTCTTCTTCTTCCTCTTCCTCTTCTTTTTCCTCCTCTTCTTTTCCCCTTCTTCTATTTTTAAGCCATTTTTGGAAAAGTATTAAGCTTGCATTGGCCAGAAAAATTGGAAACTGGGAAGAGGCCAAGAGCTTATATGAATAGGAAGTATGCTTTTGACCTTGTTCTTGTTCAGTAATAAATATGTTCCTTTCCAATGCTAGCATGCTGTGGTTAACATGGGAACTTTGAAAATGACTTTGTTTTGAAAGCATTTAATGCTTGTCTTCACTTCGGAAGTAATGGGAAGTAGTATGTGAGCACAATGTCTAAATTGATGGTCAGAAGATATTCCTGCCAGTGTTGTTTGTCAGTGATACTTCTAATGATAGTGAAACTTTGGAAACATGTCAGCATCTGTGAAACCATTCACGCTCATCTAATTTGCGACTCTTTGTAAAATGATATATAGGGAAATTGATGTTCAGTAGCTACATTTTAATGCTAATCATAATAATCACAATATGAACCACATCACCCCAACTAGAGTATTTATAAATCATGGACTATTTGTTCTGCAGGGACCCTGTGTAGTCACGTAAAGTGTATCTTTTTCAAGGCTAAATTACCAAGTGGGCCATTGGTTTCTTTCTTTTCCATGATCATAGTTTTTGTCTTCAGTTTTGGCCAACTCTCTCATGCCGCATGGGAGGGGTTGCTTAGCCTGGTCTCACCCTGTTACAGACAAACACTTTCAAATGCAGATTTCTGAAGTTGCTCTAGCTTTGGTCTTGGAAGGTCATTTTCACAGTTAAGGTCTTTGTCTCATCCTTCCAGGGTGTACTGAGCCTTGTGTCTTACTAGATACCAACAATTATATGAAATTCATTGAGAATCTGAGGTTGACTGATTAGCATAAAGGAAAAGGATTTCACATTTATAATTTGCAAAGATTCAGGCCAGTGAAATGGGTTGTTATTGTCAGATGTAAAGGAAATATTCCCTCAAAAAGAGCTGCTCTTCAGACTGAAAGTGTAGCCAAAAATCATTTGTTTAGGTAAATCTGTGTTAGGAAGATTAACAGATTTCTATATTTAAAAGTATTCATAAAAATACATTTCCTGTGTCTTTAAAACAAGAACCAAAAGATTATTATGAGGTTTCTTATAGTTTTATATTCTAAGCACTGTTTAACATTACTATTCAGGACTTACGTAAAGCCTGACCATTGTAGTTGCAGTTCTTTGTAAGAAAACCAGTTTTTAAAACGCATACTAGTTTAGGTGGCACCTTGTATTTTTTAACAGAGGGAAATCTCTTAACAATAACAAAGGGCATTTGACCATAGACATTGGTATAGTAAGCAATGCATTTAATTATAGAAAAAGTTTCTCTTTTTCAGGGAGAATATAAATAAATAATTTCACTCATTTGGCTTGTATTGTTATTATTTTGATTGATTTTGTTTTCATAAATTATAAATAGTAACAAGACCCAATTTAAATCTAGGAAATAGTAAATTACTAGTAATTCCACTAATTAGATCTTAAAATCTGCCCCAGGTATTACCAATTTCAGTTTTCTCTTAGTTTTGAGGTGAATTAGGATATAGACCAGGGAGAACCCTTCCAAACAGCTTCATTTGGTTTTGACTTCACAGTGGCTTTTATAAATTAGCAACAACAAAAACAGACAGACAAACAAAAAACCGTAAACCTGGAACTAAATATGCTCCAACTCTCTCTCCATGAACATGAATATACATTGTACCTATATTTCCTTCCTAACCAAGTCCAATCTAGTTTAAGTTTATGTATTAGTTTATTGCACACTAATTTGGATTTTTTCATTTTGTTCATTTTTATTTATTTTGTTTATTTTAAATTGACATAGAACATTATTTTTATTGTGTGCAACATGGTATTTTGAAATACATATACATTGTGGTATGGTTAAATGTAGCTAATTAACACATGTATCACTTCCCCTAATTATCATTTTTGTGATGAGAACATATAACACCCACTGTCTTTCCATTTTTCAAGAATACAGTGTAGGTTCGTTAACTGTAGTCATCCTGCTATATAGTAGATCTCTTAAAGTATTCTTCCTTTTTTTGCTATTGTGATTTTAATGTCAATATTGTTTTAAGGTCAAGCACTCTCTAGATTGTGCTTGGAATGAGTAAAATGTCAAGAAACAATTATGGAAAGATTCCTAGCTAAACAGCTCTCAGAGGTCATTTAGTTATGGTCTCCAGTTTACAGACAGAAAAGTAGACCCTTAGAAGGTTAGATTAAAAGAGAATTGGAGGCCGATGAGTTCAAATATGGATCCCTCTTCAAACTGAGTCTCAAACATTAGCTTGTGCGTTGGGCCCACTTACAGATCTTTTCATATGTTCCTGGTCACCTGGGCCACACTGCTCAGAATGAGCTCTTTCCTCACATCCCTAATTCTGTCTGTCCCAATCTTCCTTCTCTCCTAAAGGATGATTGGCCTTCTCCTTCCTCCCAGAAACTGAAGGTGCCAGGTGTGAACTTCATAAGCTTCAGTTCCCACATCTGTGGGTGAATTTCCATCAACCTTCACCAACCCTCACCTTCTTTCCTCAGATATGAGGGAGAGAGCATCCTACTGCTGTCCCCACTAACCCCATTTTTCCAGTATCTTCACCTTGCTAGCTCCTGTGTCCTTCAAGCCTAGGACTTCTATTCTCCAGGTTATCCCTCATTGATTATTTTTAGTTCCTTCTCTCCTGTAGCCTTACCCCACCACAGTACCTAGATAGATTTTTGGATAAGACTATGGAGCTGCTGATGAAGTATTTGTATTCAGTAAGTCCAAGACTTGATGTTATTTAACTGAAAACTGTGTCTATATACAGGTGTGCTGATGGGATTGCTTTTTGTTTAAATGAAGAGTAAAGTATACCATATCATTAGATCAAATTTGAAAATATTAAATGATATAAAAAACGTTTAAATTCCTCTGCACTTCTTATATTACCACTGAGTGTGGTACCTTTCTATAATTCTCTGTGAACAGGTCACTTGAGAAAGGTACCTCATGATAATTTAAAAAGTTACTCTCTTTTATATATTTGTCAGAATAAAAGTGCCATTTTATCTTGTAAGATTTTTCTCTACTAGATTATAAAGGAGAAATGTCACAATCTTTTTTAAAGGGTAAATTGTATGCCAGTAATCATAAGGAAATCATTTGGGATTATACCTGGTTTGATTTTATTTTTGTGGTAGAGAAATTACATCTTGACAGATTTAGCCACATATTATAGGATTCCCTAAATTCAGCAGAATTTCAGTATATTTTGACGTACTTTTGGAGAATTGCAAGACAAAGAAAATTGAGAACAATTAACTCAATATTCCATTATTGTTAAGGCACTTTGGAAATAAGAAAGTTAAGCTACTTGGCTTAGTACTATACCAAGTTCTTATAAGGCAGTGGTAGCAATTTACAGATACCATGGTGTTATACTTTAGGATTAGTATTTATGTCTTTTATTTTTTTGTCTTTTCTAAGTGGGTAAAGTTAATGTAGGTGGGACTAGAGGAAGCTGAATATGGAAAATTTATTTTGTGATTGCATAGAATTCCCATATATATTGAAGTGAAATGTATAGAGTTAATTATTTGAATGTTTTCAGTCCTATGAATATAGGAGCTTGACTATACAAAAAGGGCATGTTGCCTTCATCTCGTGTCATGTTTGTGCCCTTCGTTGGTCATTCTCATACTGTCTTTCTCTCTTTCATTATAAATCTTCCAACTAAGTCTTAAATTGGGTAGGGGAAAATGCCCACCTTTCTCATGAGAGTGTCTAGCTCTGTTCACTTCAGGCAAAGATTGCCTTCTGTATGGGACCTGATTTTCCTATCCATTTACCTTCAATGCTGCCTTTCATCATCTTGGCTCAGGGTTTGAGCCTCGTGTTTCCTGGGTTAGATTCTTCTAGACACTACCTCTGCTTTTATCTCTTTTCTTTCCATTTTACTTTTTTTTCTTTGTAGAAGCCTATAATAAAGTGTACCATTAGCTACACATTCCTAATTTTTAATTCTTATAATGGTTCCCAAATTAAATTGCTCACCAAATCATGGCTCATTCATGGAATAGAAATATGGTTCTTGTGTATACAATGTTACTTTTATAGAAAATCCTTAAGTGCTTCTCTCTATTCCTGTTAGATATTTCTTAAACAGATGAAATAGGAAAAATACTAGCATAATTTATTCATACATAATATTCACAGTAACCCTGATAATTCATGTCAAGGAATATAGATGGTAGACAACACCCAAACTTTTTTTCTTTTTTCCTTTCTTCACTGTACTTGGGGGTTGAGCCCAAGGTCATGCACATACTTTGAAAGTGCTCTGCCACTGAGTTGCACTCCCAGCCCATTTGTTTTTCTTTTGAGGCAGGGTTTCACTAAATTATACAGGCTGCCTCTGGCCTCAAACTTGGAATCCTCCTGCCACAGCATCCAAAATTGCTGGGATTACAGGCATGCGCCACTGCCCCTATCTTTGTGAAACATTTTCTTGTGGGGAGAAATAATGTAAATATAACTTATGTCTTAAAAGAAAGATTTTATTTTTGTTTATTTTTAAAGTGAAGAACCACTTTAAAATGAAGGAAGTAATAAGTCAAGTCATGAAAGCTGTCTGTGGACTTGATAGGCTCATGATGATTATGACAAATGTTAGATATGTCAAATTGATAACCAAAGAAAACCCAGTTAGACCACAGCTATGGAGTCAATATTAAAATATAAAAATAAATAATAAGCAGTAGCATCTTAATCATTAAGCCAATTAATTAGTACATATGATTGACTCAGTGGAGGATGGGTACAAAAGAGAGGGAAACACAGAATAGTAAGGAATGTCTCCACACAAACATATAGGGTGACTAAACTGAATGGGTCACCTGGCCTGTTGCAACCCAAAAGCTTATTGCATGCAGCAACATTTTGTTGGCTTTGGGACCCTCTCATCATGGCCATCTCCTGTGTATATAATTTTTTCCAAAGGTTGCTGTATAACTTCACAGCTCTTGGTCCCCCCTCTACTTTTCCCTTCAGAGTAACCTTACTTCCTTTTAATGAGATGTGGTTCTTTCTTAGATCATTACGTTCCTACCGCGAAAGTTTGAACTCAGATTTTTTAACATCTGGTTATAATTTGTTGGCATATACTTAGATGAGTTAAGTCTTTTAAAAAGAAAGCCTCTCTACTTGGTCAGCTTCTTTTTTCCTTACAGTCAACCACAATTCAAGTTTACACCTGTTATCATACAATGACCATTCAAATCCAAGTCTTGCACTGAAGTTATGATAAATCTAACAGCATACTCATAAACAGCAGGCCTCAAATTAAGTTTAGCTTTCCTTTTAAGTTAAATTGCCTCTTTAGTTTCTGTTATTCTTTGTTCAAGGACCTGGGCTTCAAATTTGAGAATCATCATCAACAGATCATTCTGTATAACATCTAAGTTTTCAGTTGATAGTTTATGGGCTTTAAATTTCAGGTTTTTTCTTCTGTTTCTCACCATAGCAGCTTTGGCATAGCCCTCTTCATTTTCTGTTTGGACATGCCAAGTATCAATCATCTAATCTTCTTAATCTTTCCTACTTTCCCTCCTCTATCTGAACACTTTTAATTAATAATCCTAACATATCCCCTTTTTGTTCACTTTTCTTTTTCCCTAGTCAATGATGTGAGTTCATAATTACTTATAATGATAAGCCTAAGTTTATATAGCCCTTTAGAGTTTTAAAAGTGTTTAAAGAGCCCTTTCTCATGTTTATCATCACAGAGTGAATAGCATTATTCCTCTTTCAGGCACTAGGAGAATGTGCAGGGACATCTACCATTGGGCTTCTCCATAACTTCAGCTATATTTCTCTTCCCCTTTTCAATCTTCCTACCTTCCTTTCTGGTAAGTCTATGTCAATGTTACCGCCTTCATGAAGGTTTTCCTAGCCATTCTCTGTAGATTGCATTCTTCAGTCTCCTTCCTGAGTTGGCCATATTTTCTCAGTAAAATACTGTTTTAATTGAATTGAATCAAATGATATTTTAAAAAAGAAACACCAGCTGTTTAAGCTTTTATTTTTTGGAAAATCTTCTTACTCCTCCCATCATGTGGTTCTTGGGGCACTCTAAGCTATTTTCATTGTGAAATTGGTATTAGGAATTGATGACAAAGCTTATATTAGACTCCACTAAACACTAAGGCCACTTCCAGTACCTCATGGTAAGGTACATCCATTGTATGTGTGTGTGTGACTGTGTGTGTGTGCATATGTGTGTGTTTTTAAGACAGTAATTCCTCCAAGTAGCAATTATACCAGTAAAGAATGTTTTTTATACACACTATTCACACCCTTAAGAATGTATTTAAGCATTTTCCTCAGTCTAATATTAAATCAAAAGGTGGTATTTTGATTTTTTGAGATATTCAGAATCTAAACCTGTTAAGTAGCTGGCAAGTTAACATTTCAGATGATCATAATACAAAGTTTGACATAACAGTTTTATATGTCAAAGTAATTTTCCTCCAATATACTTCTTCTATGTAAGAAGTTAGGTAGTTTTATTTCTATTCTAATATAATGGAGTTTGAAATTCAGACATCATTTTATCCTAAAGCAATGTGAGAAAATAGAGGTGGTATCTATCTTATTATAGGAATTCTTGGCTCTTGGGCTTAGCAATAATCATGAGGAGTCAGTCCCTGCACTGAGAACAAGGGTAGGAGTTTGGGATATATGCAGTATTTGGTGAAAGGTAATAAAGCAGAAGGTACAGCTTATCTAGAGTTTAAAATAAACTACCTGCTAGTAGCTTGACAGAAAGAAAAAGGTTAGCTTTAAAAATGACTCTCTCTTCTGTTTTGTTTTAAGGCTGATATATTCCAAAGGTATAAGTAGAGAGAACAGTTTTTAACAAATTGAAAGGAAGCAGCATTTCTTTGAGAAAGCAACATGCGTACCACTCTCATGACATTGGTATTTCTGCCTCTGCTTTCATCATCCTAGGTGTAATAATTAGAAATTCAAATCCCAGCAGAAACCTTTTCTCTAATTTTATATTGATTATCTCATAGTTAAATTTAAAGAAACACTATGCATCATAGGTGGGCTGGGATTTAGCTCAGTTGGTAGAGCATCGCTCTGTAGTCTCTGAGGTCCTGAGTTCAATTCCCAGCACCATAAAAACGGGAGAAGAACGTGGCAACCCACTCCCAAGGCAATCCCGAAACAATCTGCCATTGAAAACCCTGTGAGGGTCTCCAAGAGTCGGACACAACTCCACGGCACCTAACAACAACAATAACAACATGTGTCATAAGCCAGTAGACCTAAGTGTAGAGAGTACAATTGTACTTTTTGCACCGTTGTTTTGGATTTTCTTCAAGTTCATTATACAAAAGGATGGATTACATGCAGAGAATGGTAAAGTTGATTGATTGAGCAGTGTGCCAGAATTTGCAAGGTCATATTTCACCTTGATTCGTTGAAATTAGGTAGACACCCAATTTAAGTGATTTCAATCAGGTTACAATGAAATGTTAAAATTGTTGCCTTGACCATATATGATAACAATAAAACATTGCCCATTTTCACTTTTTCACAGTCATTCATGGCATTTTATGACAGTATTTTCAAAAAATTGGACTTGTCAACTCAATAAGAAGGTTCTCTGAAATGACAAAGGAAATATTCTAAAAAACCCAAAATGAAGATTTTCACTTTGCTAAATGAAAAGGATGGAGGATAGTTTACTAAAAATTTATTTGAAAAGGTAGCTGATATGAGAATGATCTCATTCAGATGAGACAGGTGTTTTTAAAGAAAATAAACCTGAATACTTCCATCTAATATTGGGTACTATGATGCTATTTAAGATTATTAATAGTCTGTACAAATACATATGTATGTTTTCACTAGATTTTATTAGAAGGGATAAATTTATAGAAGCACTAATGTCTGAAAGGGTAATAGGAATATTTGAGGAATGGATGAAATTCATCTAGTGAACTCCCTCTGCTGAGCTTCTGATTTCTTTCTCCTTCCATCTAGTCAACACCTTTTTGACCATAAGGGTGGGTGAAGTGGTTCAAAAGACATTCATTTCCTTTTTTTTTTTTTTCACTTTTCTAGCCATCATCCCCATTGACAGCCTGCCCTATTGTTTCTCCATATCACCATGGCTCTCAGGTATCCTTTTTTGGGGAGTCTTACAGAGACCTAGAGTCTCAGGCTTCCAGCTCCTCTGTGTAGCCTGGCCAGCTTCCATTATTCCTCCCTATCCCCAGGGTTCATCTCCATGACTTTCTCTTTGTAACTGGCAAGGGCTTCATAGAACAGCAGATATAAAATAACTGAGATGCAGGTTCTAGCTCCCACCATCATCATTCTTCTTTGGATAGTCTTTGGATCTCTAGTGGCTTCCTAGAAACTTGGCCCCTCTCTGTTCATTCAGTCAGCTGCTCTGGTTGGGAGATATCTGCCCGAGCCTTCCCCATGGTTAGCATCAGCTGAGGGAAAAAGTCAACAAAGCCCATCTCTAGTTTAATGCCAGGATTATTCTAACACTTCTAATTACTAAAATGTAACCCTAGAACTGTGTTACTGAGCTCCTTTCTGGTATTACTTCAGTGAATTATAAGTATGAACATACTTCATGAATAGGGGCTCCCCAAAATGGAATTTATTTATAAAAATCATGTATTTATTTTTACCTGTTCAAACTCTAGTCCTCTCTGTTCTGTCTTTTTGGTGCCATACACCTATTATGTCTTTTTTCTACTGTTCCAAACAGGTTTTGAGCTTGCTAATTTTAATACGTTTTAGTACTTTTGCATTTTTTTATAGTACCAGAGGGTTGAATCCAGGGCTTTACACATGTTTTGCAAGTGCTCTACCACTGAGCTGCACCCCTAGCTCATTTTTGAATTCTTTTATCTTGAGAAGGGTCTAAGTTACACAGGCTGCCTCTGGACTCAAACTTGAGATCCTCCTATCTCTGTCTCCCATGTTGCTGGGATTACAGGTGTGAGCCGAGTTCTTCTTCTGCCATTATTTTTTGTTTCACCTCCTCCACAGGGCAAAATGTTTCCCTTTGAGGACTTATTCATTGGGGAAATAAATAACAAAAAGTCACAAGTGGTAATACCCAGTGAATAGGGAGGGTAGATCATGCCAATTTTGGTCAAAAACTTCTGAACACTCAGTGCATGTGTTGTAGGCAGGTACATTGTCATGGTAGAAGAACCAGTCACCAGTTTGCCACACTGTGGGAAGTTTCTCCAGCAAATGATGATGCAACCCTCTCAGAACTTCTAGATAGTAAAAGCTTTGGTTGGTTGTTTGACCCAGAGAAACAAATTCCAAATGCACAATCCCTCTCACATCAAAGAAACAGATGATCATTTTACTTTCATGTTTGTTTATGGTGGGTTTTCTTTGGGGGGGATAGTGCCCCCTTGTATACTTCTTTCAAAAACCTGTAGACTTTACATGTAAGACTTGGCGATACTTTTAAGTTTAGAAATAGTATTAACCACTCCATAGAATTTTCTTGCTGGGATTTAGCTTCGTTGGTAGAGCACTGCGCTGCAGTCTCTGAGGTCCTGAGTTCAATTTCCAGCACCGCAAAAATCGGAGAAGGACCTGGCAATCCACTCCCAAGGCAATCCCGAAACAGCCATTGAAAACCCTCTGAGGGTTGCTATGAGTTGGATACCGACTCGACGGCACCTAACAACAACAACAAGAATTTTCTTAGGACTCACATTTTCATCATTTTTTATAATATAGTTTTCTACTTATGGATGTCATAATCTCTATTATATGGTTACGGATTTAACCTTTTCTATGATATTTGGTAAGAGGAAGACATTAACATTTTTTAATATTATCATAGCAAATCAAGTAGAAGCTAACATTTAACAAGCTAGGTTCTGTTTTAAGCTCCTTCCATGTGCTCAGTTCTAGTAGGGAAGAACTATTTTTCTATACTCAAACAGTGATGTAGAGAGATTAATAATTCACCTGAAGTGAACTGTGGAGCCAGGATGCAAACCAGAACAGTGTGGCTCTGGAGCCCAGGTTTGTAACCACTATATTCTGCAATGTCTTCATTAACTTCCTTTTGTTTGGAATATTTAATCACTCCTTTTAAAGTAGAAACCTATACTGGCTTTCTCAAAATCTTTCATTAGATTACATTGTTTGACACTTTCAATGATTTATTAGAACTATAAAAAGAATATTATTTTAGAAAATGAATATGTATTTATAGGCAATGTAAATAAATTTGTTTATAACAAATATGTAATTACTTATAATAAATGTAATATGTAAACAAAAGATATATAAATTAATACCTATATATATCCTTAGCAGTCATAGCCCTGTGGCATCTGATCCCATCAGATCTCAGAAGCTAAGCAGGGTCGGGCCTGGTTACTACTTGGATGGGAGACCCCTGGGAACACCAGGTGCTGTAGGCTTGGGAGACAGACAGGCAACCCCCTCCCAAAAATCAATCTGCTATTGAAAACCCAATGAACAGCAGAGAAGCACTGACAATAGTATTTTGCCTGTTGTATGCAGGGTTGCTATGATTCGGATACCGACTCTACGGCACCTAACAATAACAACAATATTCTTAACGGCCGGCAGCCATAGCCCTGTGGCAACTGATCCCATCAGATCTTGGAAGCTAAGCAGGGTCGGACCTGTTAAGTACTTGGATGGGAGATTGCCTGGGAACACCAGATACTGTAGGCTTGGGAGAAGGACCCAGCAACCAACTCCCCAAAAACTTAATCTGCCATTGGAAATCCTGTGAAAAGATGAGAAACGCAATAGTGTTTTGCCTGTTGTAGGTAGGGTCTCTATGAGTCTGATACTGACTGGATGGCACGTAACATATTCTTAGCATATACCTTAAAGTAAAGTTTGTATTTTGAAAGCTAACATTAGAGAATTGTTATCAACTATGATGTCTCTTTTGGTGAAGTCATTGCATTTGCTTGTCTTGAAATTCAATCTAACTCAACCTGAAATTAAAAGAGGCCTACCTGCCTAATGGGAGAAGGATGTGGCAATCTACTCCCAAAGCAATCCTGAAGCAATCAGCCAGTGCAAACACTATGAGGGTCACTATGAGTCAGACCCAACTTTATGGCAACTAACAACAATAATCTGTCTAAAACAATGTAAAGGATGAGTTAAATGCACAGTTTCCTTCTTTTGACATCTGATAGACACCAGTGACATGAGAAGATAATTTCAACAGTTTTTAATAAGTGCAAAAAATATGAATTACTAGGCCAAAATTGCCCTTTTACAAAGGAATCTGAAACGGTATAATTTAGATTGAGGGAACAATCAGACTCTAGGTTGTAAACCCTGCACCAAAACCTGCCTGTGAAAATTTTCAAGACTAACCAGAGTTGATGATTCCCTCTTAGATGTGGCCATTGTATTGATTCAGAAAACTACAGGATGAACTAAAAGCAATAATTTGGAAACCCTTACAATTTAATGACTGCCTTTGTATCTAATACTCTACTTGTCTTATATACATCTGGCCCAATCATCTCATGTTACAGATGACATAAAACTGAGGCTCACAGAGGGTAAGTGACCTGATCAAAGTCATCCAGCTAATGCATGGCCAAGATAGGTCTAGGTCTTTTTTCATCTCCACGTTGGATGTGCTTTTGAAAGACTACTGGTAGAGATCTCAAGTATTTTTGCAGAACAGTTAAGAGAGTCTTACATGTAAAAGACTCTTACTACTTTAGTCACTATAGATATTTGCATCCACATTGTAGGGATTGTCAACACTTCTTGATCATCTTTAGAGGTAAACATCAAAGGTGTGAATGCAGAGTTCTGTTCAGAGAATTGGTGCATTTAAAAATTCTTTCGCATTTTCTAGCCAAAAGAGACACATTTGGAGTATCTGACTTAGCAAGGGAAAAAACTGTTTGGGATGGGTAATTGCCAGCTTGACATTTGTTATTATGGCTTTGTCATTTTTACCCTGTAGTTTATGAAATCTGCTATTGTATATTGCCCAAAGGCTTAAAAAAATCAATGGTTGCATTTTAGAGCATATAGAATAAAATAAATTAAATGCCAAAATTCACATTGTATAATTTTAAGACTTTGGGGAAGCTGGGCATATCAAGGTCAGGCTATTCCTGGGGTATTACGAATCCTAGAAGATATTGCTTCCAGCACATTGTATTTTCTGTATATTTTATGGTGTCAATTTTACTACATAAATGTACAAATGAGAATACATTAAGTGAATATATACAGATAAAAGATTTTTGAAACTAAATGCTGCTGAGGTAGCATCACCAGCATTTAAAGGTCATGACTTATGGGAGGCCTGTAGACATCTGTTGTTCTTTCTGTCATCTCATCAAAATGTAGAAAAGAGAATTAAGAACAGGGAGGAGCTGTATTTTCATGAATTGAAAGATTTTGTAGACACTCCAAATGCTTATGAAATCTCAACCATGAAATTAAGCTTTTTTTCCCCCTATATGCTTTCATACTATAAGCTAGTATTCTTGATGAAAGTAAAATAGAATTTATTAAGGTATTCTTCTGGAGCTTTTCTCACCACGTAAGAATTCTCGAAAAAAATTCAAGATAGAAACAAGTTATTCTTTTCAAAATTAAGATGATTGACTAGATTATAACCACCCTAGACAACTACAAATTTCCTGAAGTGGGACTCTGCATATATAATATGTTAGGCACACACAGAGTACTAATAACAGACATTGACAGGAAGTGGACAAGCTCATGTTTTATGGATCTAGATCACCATGTTCCTATGTAATCAAGAGCATGTTATTCTTAATTCCTGTTACTTTCAAAGCTGTGAAGAACTTCGTGTATCCTTGTCCACTTGACAAGTTGCTTTTTTCTCCTACTGCATACCTAAGAATGGCATAAAATAAAAACATTGTTATCATCTACTTGATAGTTGTTTTCTACTAATTTCCAGAATATCTACAGCCATACTACCCTGGCATCTGATCCAGTCTAATCTCTAAAACTAAGCAGGTTTGGGCCTGTTTAGTCCTTTAATGGGAGATCACCTGGGAATACTGGGTGCTGTAGGCTTAGGAGAAGGACCTGGCAGCCCATTCCTGAAACAATCAGCCATGGAGAACCCTATGAACAGCAGAGAAGCACTGACATAGTGCCAGGTGTGGCACAGTGTCAGGGAGTGTTTTGTTCTGTTGTATATAGAATTGCTGAGTTGGACCTGACTCAAGGGCACCTAACAACAATTTTCAGAATGCCTTGGGATCTGAGACCTGCCTAAAGACATGTGTGTCTTATATGAACATGGGCCCAGATAATTCAACCTGCCAATAACTGTTATGATTAAAGCCCCTTCTCTTGTCTGTTAGACCAGGATCCTGCATCCCAAGACTACCTGCAGTACTTGTGATCCTGCGTTTGAAACTGCACTTCTCACTGAATTTTCTCTTTATAGAAACAGACCTGTGTGTCTTCCTCAACTCATACTCTTCCATTCCTTCCATTATGAATTTGTGAGGTGCCCTCTCAACATATAATATTTTGTAAATAAACTAATAATATGGTCATACTTAATTATACAAAATTATTGAGCCTTTGGGGTGGCAGGAATCTTTGTTCTTGTTCTTGCTTATGGTTCATGTTGTCTTCATTGCCATAAGTGATAGTTGGCCTTATCTTTGATGTTCCCTTGCCATGAGGTTGTTTCTCCTTTATCCTATCTGCTTTTGTTTTCAAAAATAACCTCTCAACTGGTGTGAGCTTTACTTCAGTTTAGTCCACCAGGAATTTGTCAGTCAGTTCTGAAATGCCTATCACATGTGGGACACCATAGGGAAGATCTCGAAACATCCTCTGTGCTTAGATGTTTAGGGACATGAAGAAGACTTTTCTTTTCTCTTATCTGTTAGTTCTTGGATAATGGAAAATTGAAAGTGTATTTGCACATATTTAAGCCAAAGGAAGATGTTGATATCCCTTATTGGAATATTTTTTCTAAATCTTTATGCTCCTTGCTTGTTTTTGAGAGAGAATGAGGGGGAGAAAGATAGCCAGCCAGACAGACACAGAGGAGGGATCCTGGAAAGGGCTTTGGCTCTGCCATTCATATCTTCTGTGCCTGATGTTGTTACTTATCTGCTTAAAGTGCAAGGTTATGTCAGAATAATGCCTTCTTGAAGTATTGCTGGTAAATTTGGTATCTATTTGATACTCTCTTCCAGTCATTAACCTGATTTCCAGACCTAGTAGGACCTGGATATATATGTAAACCCTTAAGAAACAGTGACTGGTTTTATCTAAAATGCTGTTTCCTAAAGTACACTGAGAAATTACAAGATAAAAATAGCCAAAATCTATCAAATACTTATTCCGTGTCAGACTAATGAAAGTGTTTTGTCTTGTTTTTTATAACCTATACTGAAGTTGAATCCACACAGAAATCTTCCAGGTTGGTATCTTGTTGCTTTCCTAACTTTATGCGTGAAGAAGGAGAGTGTGGAGATGATGTTATCTATCTGTCTCTTAAAAGCCAAATCTAGTAAGTGGCAGAGCTGAGATTTAAACTCAATTCAGGATGAGTCTAGAACCACTATGAACACTCTTATTATTTGCCCTCTCCTTTGAGTAACTGTGAAACATAGACATTTGCATATGGAAATACTATTAAGTAGGTGACTTGACTTTGAGGGGTTGCAGTTTTAAGTCACTGCTTCAGAGACTTATTTAGAGAAACTGTGAGGAAATGTGAATATTATTCAGGGTGTTTGGAATGAATTCAGGCTGAGAGCTGCTAGCCCACAAGCATGACGTCAGAATGGCCTCTAATGTATGAGAGAATCACCTCCAATGCCAAAAAGCTTTACTCATGTTTTCATGACTTTATCTTAAGGCATTAACCCCTGTCAAAATGAAAAATGCCCAAATGGGGGTATGCTAAAGTGTTCATTCAATTAACAAATTATAGAATTATGCAAGTAACAAAGTTGCAAATACTTTGACAGGGGTGTCTTCAGCCTGGTGTTCGGAAAGCAGATCCCAGATGGTATCCTCATACAAGTGATGTAGGGAAGGGTGCTGTCAAGTGAAACCTGTGAGGGATTGAAAGACACTGGAGACAGGACAAGGGACAGACAGCTTCCCTGTGAACGTGTGGAGGGCTCTAGAACAAGAAGTCTCCATGCAGTCGAGGAAAGGAGCTAATCTTTTGTACTCTAGTTAAGTCAGTTATTGGCTTGTCTCCTAATCCCTCCCTTTCCAAGTGTTACCTCCCAGGCACTTCCAGAAAACTTGGTTGCCAATGGCTGAGGGTAATTCTTGGGAGAACGTTACATATGTCAACAATTGACAGCCATATTCATAGAAGTTGGAGAGTAAGTGATTGACTCCATGAAGGGAAGTGGTGGTGGTTGGGGGGGCTCCCAACACCGTCTGCCGCAAAAGACTGGGGTAAGATGCTCTTAGAGAACAGAAAGGAAAAGATTAATTCTCCCTGGTGGAGATGAACATTTTAGTCATTAACAACATAGTATAAATGAGGCACTCAAGTGTTAAATTTAGTGAGAGTATGAAGGGGATGGAGAGCAAGCAAGAGGGAGAGAGATATATGATTATATGGGAAAAAGGGGTGTTAAATAGATTACCTACTTCAAAAGTGTGATTTGGTATTTAAAAAGCTTAATTATGTTGATATTTCGAATCATTCACCCAAATAGGAATAAGTAACATGGATTATTGATATGGCAGATAGATTAGTTACATATCTTTCCCCCTGGTGATTATAATGTAAAAATATTGGCTTCTTTTGTGTTTTTAAAATAACTGTGGCTTTAGCCTGTTATGCACATATAACAGCTGTGGGTTATCAATTAACAGGCTGCCAAGTGACAGGCAGTCCTCCTGCAGACATCTCAGGTTAAAATGGGCCTGGAAGCTGAACACCTTCCTGGAGGCCATGGCAGGCAGAGAAGAAGGATCACTGGAAATTTGCTCGTGGAAGCTTCCTGCCAGCGTGTACATAACATGCCTAGGAAAGGAAAATCATTCCACCAGTGCTAGTAACACAAATATTTATTTTAAAAAATCTCATTTAAAAAACCCCTTCCGTGTTTGCTTGCTCCACCATCTGGTTCCACACTTACTAGAACAGGATTAGCATAATTAAATTAGCGCTTTCCTATCTCACCTTCTACTGTTCTGGCATGTACTGCAACTAATGTATCTATTTTGGGGGCAATGTTTCTTGACAAGATATTTATAAGATTAAACAAATGCTTTTTCTTGTTAATTTAATATGAAATAAAGGATAGGCTCTTGAATGATCCTTAAAGATCTTATCAGAGGGGAAATCGGAAAAAAATGCCAAAGATCAAGCTCATTGTTATTACTTCGACGTTGTTCTGTTTCTTCTTTTTTTCTAAAACACAGACAAATTAAGTGGTTGGAAATTTTCAACAACAATGAGTAAGCTGATGAAGATCAAGGTGGCCTTCAAGTACTCATCATATTCCAGGCTTGGGGCCAGCCTCCTGGTGTAGCACTTGTAATCTGCTTTCTCCTGCCAAAAATCATGTTTCTCTGTTCTGTTTTGCTCAGCATCTTAGTGAAACCATGGTTTGAGTTATACACTACATTTTTAAATGTGGTAATAGTCAGTCTTTCTTAAAGACTCAGTAGCTGTGCATTTCTTCCACCCAAGAACACTACCTTTGATTATAATACCCACAATCATAGCAGTGGGATATTCATGACCTTTGCCTCCACTCCTTGGTTTGGGCAGAGCATTAGGTTGTGAACCAGGCATAATCTTAAATATCTTATAAAAGAGCTAGATGAGAAATGAATGTGCATTGCATTTAATTTTTACAGGTGTCTACTTTATTTCCTCAAAATAGCACTAGAATTCTGGCAGATAGAACATTGTAGAAGTGAATAGTTTTCAGCAAAGAAATTACTTTGCAGGGGAAAAGGTCTCCCAAAGAGTAATGATGTTGGAAGTTTTGTTCAAAAAGTCTGAGATCTCTCTTAACTTTATAAACTAAGCTAATTGCAGTTTTCCTGTCATCTTGACAGGACTACTTTGGCCTAACACTTCTCAATTTCTGTCTAATACATAATTTGGTATGTCCTTTTAATCACTGTTGCCACACACTGATCTTGCCTCAGGTCTTCAGTCCTGAGTTCTGGCTATGTCTGTTTTGATTCCTTTGAGTTTCTAATAGAAAACTGCAGTGGATGGTCTGTACAATGGTGGCCTGATCTCTCTGGGAGTGTTTGACTTTTTGGATTGTCCCCCACCTCCCTACTTTTTCCCTAAACTCTTTCAGTAGTTTCTGGTGCAGTTCTTTAGATCTGCTGCTTTTTGTTGTTGTTGTTGTTGTTGTTGTTGTTGTTGTTGATGCATTAGCCCTAAACTTGTCCCATAGCTACCTTGCTCAAATAGGGGCCTCACTTATCCTGGTTCTTTAGATATTGTCTGTTCTCACATTACACAGCATAAGAGTTAAAAGCTTTAAAATCAGGGGAAAATCACTTAATTTGAACCCTGAGTCTGCTACCCATTAGTTCTATGACTTAAAGAAAGTTATTTAATTTTTCAGATATTCGTTTCTTTATGTATAAATTGGAAACTGTAATATTTATTCCATCCCAAACAATACCCTGCTAAGTTTTGTGGGTATGCACACATGCATTGTGTGTGTGTGTGTGTGTGTGTGTGTGTGTGTGTAATAATACTTTGCATCATTCAGGCATGTAGAATAAATTCCTGGAAAATGATAGTCATTGCTTGACTCTCTGGATAAACACATGTTCTCACTGGACATCTCATGGTAAACATGTCCACGAACATACTCTTTTCCCAACCCATAATTCCTTTTCCTGCTAATAGTACATCTATTAATTGGATGCCATCCTAATCTCTCCTTTTCCCTGGCCTCCCATACCTAGCCGTGTACTAATTATAATAAACTTATAATTTGCTCCCCTGCCCTTTTTCTGCAACTCTGTTAAAGTTCAGACCCATTCCTTTCTCAAGTACAGTATCATTCTAACTTTATAGCTAACTTCTTTTTTGTATTTTTCTTTCTTTGTTTTGTGTCTCCTCCTCCTCCTCCTCCTCCTCCTCCTCCTCC